>OY856187.1:36019964-36233547 GCA_963693315.1 Diogma glabrata | reverse complement strand
AAGTTCTCTTAAAATTTTTTTAGGGGTCTTCACAGGGTGCCCCTCAATTTTTTGTTATTTTGTGATGTGAGTGCATTTTGACGAGCGATTGTAGAAAAACTACTGAATCGATTTTCATAAATGATATGTCGTTGAATAGGTATTAGAACAAAGTTTTTAAAAATGTACACTGTTAATTTTTCGAAATAATTTTTAACGGTGTAACATAAGAAAAAAACGGTGTAATTGAAAAAAAGATGGCATAGCCTCTTTTTTTTTTTTTTTTAAACTAAATTGAAGCTTATTTTATATCTAACCACTTGTGAAAGTTGAGGACACGCGTTATTTTTTGTTTTAAAGATAAAATTCGTTGTGCATATGACTGTCGGGAATCAGTTTTTTTTGTTCTGAAGGAAAATTATAAAAATGGCGTTATAAACTAAGAGATATTTTTTTTATGTTAAATATCAAATATTTTATTATTAGATGAACTTTTTAAAATATTATAAAAATTATATATGTAGTACAATAAATAAAATAAATACGAAATATATATATATATATATATATATATATATATATATATATATATATATATATATATATATATATATATATATATATATATATATATATATATATATATATATATATATATATATATATATATATATATATATATATATATATATATATATATATATATATATATATATATATATATAAAATTCAAAAATTCTATTTTTTTCAGAATTCTAAAAATATTGCAAAAATTATAACAAAATCAAAAATTGAAACCTTTTTCAAAATTCCAAAAATATTCCAAAAATTAAAATGAAATCAAATATTGAAACTTTTTCTAAATTCCAATAATAATCCAAAAATTCTTAAAAATTCAAACTTTTTCCAAAATTCTAAAAATATTGCAAAATCAAAAATTGAAAATTTTTTCAAAATTTCAAAAATTATAATAAAATCAAAAATTAAAAATTTTTCAAAATATTCCAAAAATTCTTACGAAATCAAAAATTAAAACTTTTTCCGAAATTCTAAAAATAATGCAAAAATTATTACAAAATCAAAAATACAAAAACTTTTTCAAAATTCCAAAAATATTTCAAAAACTATAACAAATGCAAAAATTTCCATGTTCAATTTCATTTTCAATTACATTTACGTCATAAAAACAGCTTCATTTTTTTTCCAAAAAATTGGCTAAAAAATAAATGAAATTATTTTTTGACACACTTGACAACATTTTTTTGACTAACTTATAATGCCATAATTCTCAATAATAATAATAAAATTTCATTTCAAACAAACAATTTTATTTTTTCCAAAAAATTGGGTAAAAATAAAAAAGAATCTTTTGACACAAATTAGGTAAAAAAATAAATAAAAATCTTTCTTTTGACACACTTGACAACATTTTTTTGACAAACTTATAATGCAATAATTCTCAATAATAATAATAAAATCTCATTTCAAACAAACATTTAATTTTATTTTTTTTCCAAAAAGTTAGGTAAAAAAATAAATAAAAATCTTTCTTTTGACACACTTGACAACATTTTTTTGACAAACTAATAATGCAATAATCTAGTTTTTGATCTCACATACCAATCCCTACCATCAAGATTTCTCCAAATTTAATGTTCCTACTCGTAATCACTTAAAATGAACGTTTTTTAAGCCAAAAATATGAAAATTTTCTGTTTTTGACATACGTCACACATAATGATTTTTTGACACACTTCCGGTACAGTTATCGAACACAGCGTCCTTTCGGACCTGTCCCTTGTATACCTATTTTTAGAAGAAAATTTTTGAAATTCTTCCAGCGGTTTTCCCTGCAGCGTAGGTAATGACGGCGGACGGCCGGCCGGCAGACAGACATACATTTTTTTTTTTGCTGTTTTAGAATCAGGAGGTCCTAAAACGTTGAGAAATGTCAAAAAAAGTGAGGGTAAGAATTTCACTTTGAGCTCATAAATGTAATACTTAGGTCTTTCAGACCGAAGTAATACAATGTACAATAGAATTATCAATTTTGATTTTGTGTTTGAACTAAAATTGTTTGATTATCCAAAAGTTTATGATTTTTAAATTTTAAAATTGAAAAAAACAATAAAAAATATAACTTTTTTTTGACGAATATTTAATATTCAATTATTTATCAAGCTTTTATTTGTGAATCATAACCATGGGACTGCTATACATAACAAAAGTGGTAAAAAAATTGAAAATTGGTTCTTCTGCATTGGATGCTATTACAAATGGTCCTTGGACCCACGCCGATTTTATTTGATGATTATCACATATTTTATACTTCGCGAGGCGCCATGTCCTTGATGAATCCGAAATCTTTTGTTCTGCCATTTTCGGCCGTTTTTTCGGTCGGCAAGCTCCGAAAAACTCCGATTGCCCGAGATCTTGTAAATTTACTACCGCAATTTTTTTAACTAGGCGGGTGGAAATTTCTTTTAGAATATGAGAGTAGAATACGAGAGTAGAATACGAGAGTACCGCACAAATATTTGTCGGAAAAGGTTACCCTCGTGTTCTAAAACGAATTTCCATCCCCTTAGCTTTCCGAACGAAAAAGCGGCTGAATCGAGAAAAATGGCAGAACAAAAGTTTTCGGTTTCGTCAAGGATAGGTGCCTCACGTAGTATAAAATATGTGGTAATCATCAAATGAAGTCGCGTGGGCCCAGGACTAAAAGTTTAGTTGTGAAAATATATATATTATTTATTATATTATTTATTTATTTTTATATTATTTTTTAAATATTGTTTTTAATTTGTATTACTTTTATAACTAGCATGTTATTGGAAATATTTCCGTTTGCTAGTATTTAAATTGAAATTAATAAATAAATAAATAAATAAAAACATTAAATGTTATGAACAGTTATTATTATTATGGTGAGAACGTGAGATGTATTCTTAATTTATAATAATATAGTTTGGATTATCAAAAGGATTGTCAATGTTTTAGTTTTTAAATAAAAACAACAATATTAATGGCATAATATTTTCAATTGGAAATTTTAACAATTCAAATTAGGAAAAGGGATCGGCATTACATTTTATTTATTTTTTATTTATTGTTAATAAAAGTTCAATACAATACTCATTATGTGAACTTTATACGTCCCTCAAAACTTACTCGGAGCTTAAAGTATTGGTTACGATGGAAACGTTTTTTATCATACTATATATATTTTTGAACTGAAACGCTTCCTCAGGTTTGTGATTATGTTAAGGTTTCCAAAATATTTAACTAAATTAGCTATTCTATTAACATGAGTAGCTTTATTTTTTTTAGGAACACCAGTTCAAACAATCTACGTCTATATCTTAGGACAGGGGTGGCGAACCTTTTTCCGTATGCGTGCCAAAAAAGATACGATCTCTTTTTATAAAACTGCTGACGTGCCAAGCTATTGGTAATATTAAAAAATACAATTACTACAAATAAAATAAAATTAAAATCATCGAGTCCGCATCATATCATCGAATCGTGTTCTAGACCCTTCAATAAGGAGATCGAAAGTTCATACCACCGAATTTCATATAATCAATGGTATTGAAATTAAAAAATCATTAGATCGAAATATAGTATCACCGAAAATACATTTCACTGAAAATTCATTACATCGAAACATCACATCACCGAAAAACATATAATCGAAAATTTAATTCTTAAAATCGAAAAATCATTTGATCAAAATTCGTAAAATGAATTCTTAGAATAAAAAATCATATTATCGAAATATCATAAGATCGAAAATATTCGATATAATGAATCAGTTCATCGAAAAATCATACAATCGAAACATAGAGTATGCCCTACGGCCTACTTAGTGCTAGGAATATTGTAAATTCAAATTGTAAGATAGCCGTATGGTTTTTATTAAAGCGAATTATTTCTAAAATACATACTTTAATTTTAATATGCCATTTTCTTGGTGGTCGAAAATTTAGTAATAAAAATTTAAACGAATTTTTAGAAATATTAATCAGTGTTGCAAAACGTTACTCGTAACGTAACGCAAAAACGAAATAACGAAATGAAATAGCGTTACTAGTAATAATTACGTTCATAACGTTTTAAAAATTAAATTACGTTACAATAACGTAAAACGTAACGATAACGTCAATATTTTATTTCGTTTTTCGGGTGACTTTTTTATAATTATGTATATGAAAATCAAAACGCAAAAACCGGTTGAATAAAGTCCAACTTATCTGTTCTTTATCAATTTTTGCGGACGCTTAAACTACAGATTTTGGTAGTTCTAAAATTTTGTACAATTTTAAGTTTATTTTAAATAATTTCAAGTCTGTAGTAGCCGTTTCTGCATCACAGGTGTTTTGAATAATTTTAAGAAAGAATATTTTTATGCTGGCCGAGAAATCAATCTGAAGATCTATTAAAAGCAACTCTAATAGTTTTAAACAAACTCAGATTTGTGAAAACTCCTGATAAGATTGCTAAGTTTTGGTAAAAATTAATTATTTTTAATTTGAAATGATTTCAAAATATTCATCGGAGTGACGTGAATAATCCATTGTATAATTCTTTAATTTTAATTACGTCAGTTACATATCTACGCCCGTTGATGATCTCCACGAGATCGAAACTATAGTAGTGTGAATTATAAAAAATATATTTACTTAAAAATTTTTAAATTATTGTTTTTTAATTGTTTTTTTATATATAACAATAGTGAATAATAAAAGGGGTAGTAATTAAAATTAAAGGATTTGAAATGAGTCAAATTTTTTTAATGTATTTAATTATTTAGTTTTATTTTACTATTATTTTTTAAAATTAATAATTTTATAATTGTTCATCAGAGATTTTCGATTTTTGTACATTTGAGTATAATGTTATAGTTACGTTATTTTAAAATTAAATGTAATGTTTACAACTAATCTTTTAAACATTACATTTAATTGTAAAATAACGTAATTATAACGTTATAACATAATAAAATATAATATTTATCTGTTTCATAACGAAATAACGTACCGAAAAAATAAATATACTGTTATAAAAACGAAACCCATAACGTTACGAATTTTTTTTTCGTTTTGCAACACTGATATTAATATAAATCAATCTAATAATTAATATATACTGAGGATATCTGACATTTAGGCATACCCTATTTTTGAATTGAATGATTTTTCGATGTAATGAATTATTCATTACTTCGAATATTTTCGATGTTATGATATTTCGGCAATATGATTTTTTATTCGATCTTATGAATTTCGATCATTTGATTTTTCGATGGTATGATATTTCCAGTACATTGAAAAATTTTGGTGCATCGATTTTTCGATATAATGACTTTTCGACAGTGTAAACTTTCGGTGTTATAATTTTCAATGTTGTGATTTTCGGTTGTTTGATTTTTCGATAGTATGATTTTTATTTTTCGATTTATTGATATTTTTTGAAGCAATGATTTCGTTGGTATGATTTTTCGATGGTATGGCGCGATCCGAAGTCAATAATAAAATTCTTAAAGTTTCTTAAAGTTTCATCTAAATTTAACCGTTTAAACATTTCCAAATTAAGAATATCTGGCGATGTTGTATCTGAATTTAAACTAAATTTTGAGGTTTCTACAAATTATCTGAGTTAAAAACATCTTGAGGGAAATTCCTCAATAATCGACTGAACAATTGCGGAAAACTCCTGTGTAAATTTATCTTTTTCAGTCCGTGTTCAAGCAACCAAATTCTCGCAAAAAATAACTATCTCACTTTCCTATTATTCGTATTATATAAGTGCTGTCTCCAGGTTTTTTATTTTATAGAGCCAAAATCCGCTCACGGGAATCTGCGAGCGTGAACACTTCACCAGCAAATGTTTACCTGCAAACAAATTTTTTATGCGTGCCACCTCTGGCATGCGTGCCATTGTAGAAAATTGGACTTTTATAAAAATCTTTCGGAAACCCTGTACCTGGGAATCTCTTATTTATCGCATAAAAATTAAAAAAACTATCTAAAATTAGCTAACAGAGAAAATAATTAACAGAACAAAAATAAATTAACAAAAATTATATAAATTAAATCAAAAGCTTACATTAATTTAGTTGTGTTCTTCCAAAGAAAGTCTTGTGGAACCTATTTATGTTGATTGTAGGCTATCACTTATTTAAAAATCTAGAGCGTCATCCATAGACGCTTTGTAGAATGCAATTCACTATGTTAATCACTCCAAAGATGAACCAGAAATAATCATACATATAATAATAATACCATATATTGCCGCAGGAGGGATCGATTTTGATCGATTATGATCAATGTTGATCTACGGGTCTGACTACCCTGCGTACTCCAGTCCCTGCCATTGACATATGAGTTAGCGTGAGATATCACATACCACTGGCAATGGCAGGAGATGTCATTAGCCAAGATGATATCTTAGGGTGCTGGCGGACGAACTTTAATTAGTCAACGGCAGCACTTCCAGTCTTAGCTGGGCAGCGTTCCGTAGCGGTACCGCTCATTAGCTCTTCCGAGGAATCGAACCAACACGTAGTTATGTGTGGGCTTTGTGCCTCGATTGAAGTGGTGGGCGGTGCGTCTGGGGTGCGCTGCATCAGCTGGATTATTGGCATTTAGTTTTGTTTTGTTTTCTGCAAATTTCTCACAATTTGTTTTTCACTTATTATTTTGTTATTATTTCTTCATCTTATCATGAAATATTGGCATATGTCATATTTTGTAGTATGATAGGATTTTTTACTTAGTTATGCATTTTAAAATAAAACACAAAAAAATAAAATAAACATTTTGATATATATATGGCAGTACAACCGAAAAAAAATAAGTCTGCAAGTGGTAAAGCAAATTTGCGCAATCCACCCGCCCATAAAGCGGCATGTCCACGGAATTTGCAGGGACAAAACATATATGAATCAATAAAAAATTTTAAAATACATGTTCAAAACATCTGCGGATTGAACGCTAACCATGACCACGTACAACATCATCTTGAGCACGACAAACCGAACATTCTATTCCTTACAGAAACACAAGTTTCTGAAAATTTTCTCTTTATAGAATCGCTTAATTCCAAATATAGGCTCGAATCAGCTTTCAAACTCCATCAGGGCGTATGCGCATTCATTCATGAGAGTGTTGCGTACACGCGCTTTCCAAATTTTGAACTACACGGTGACGGCTTCAATACAATGGTTTTAAAGATTTGTCTTCCAGAAATGACTTTTTTTACAATAGCTTTATACCGGTCCCCCAACAAACGTAACCCAAACTTTTTTAATATACTGACAAAAATTATGGACGAGATTAGAGCAAAGTCCCCTAATTGTGAAGTTATCGTTACCGGTGACTTCAACGTCCACAACAAATCATGGTTGGAATTCTCCAAATCGACCGACGATGTTGACAATAGTGGAAAACTGGCAGAAATTTTTGCCGCGTCTCAGGGCCTATTTCAAATTGTAAAAAGCCCGACTTTCACTCCCCGTAATGGCGGTGATAATAGTTTTCTACTAGATCTCTATCTTACCACAATGCCAGATATTACGAGTGTGGAAATTCTGATCATTATTTAATCTCATCAGTTATCAAAACTGATTTACTTAAAACTACAGCTCCCAAACCCCGTAAAATATTTCACTACTCAAAAATGGATAAGAGTGGTCTTCAAAATTTTTTCCATGGTTTCCCTTTCGACCGTCATTGTTTTTACACTGACAATGTAAATGTTTCTGCTCAAAACTTTACAGAAACCATCCAATTTGCTATAAATAAATTTGTCCCTTTCTCCATAGTAAAACCCAAACAAAAACACTTGTATTCGAAAGCTGCCAAAACGGCACTTAGAAACAAACGTAGATCATTTAATATTTGGATTCATAACAAAACTCCCACTAATCGATCCCAATATCTAAAGGCCAACAAAATATCTAATCAGATTATCTCAAACGAAAAGTCCGAAATTGACAGAGCGAAAGCCTCAAAACTTACGTCTATGTCTGTTTCTGACAAGAGTTTCTACAGTGCCATTAATTCTTTAAATTCTGGTACAAAATTTTCTATTCCCCCTAATATTGATGGTGATTTAATCGTCAATGATCCCGCAAGAAAAGCTAACTTGTTCGCTGAACGCTTTGCTCTGAACTCCACTGTTTTGGAAACTCCTAAAGAAATACCCCAAATCCAGTCTTCAGGAGTTAATATGAATGAACTTCACTTCAAACCCAAAATAGTCGCTAAACTTTTAAAGGGGTTAAACATCAACAAAGCATCAGGAATGGACAATATTCCACCAATTATTTTAAAAACCTTTTCCAAAGAACTTGCACCAACTTTAACTAAAATATTCTACCAACCCTACAAATCTGGTATATTTCCCTCGTGCTGGAAGTTGGCAAATGTCCAGCCCGTCCCCAAAAAGGGACCAAAATCCGATATCTCAAATTATAGGCCAATAGCTTTACTATCGGTCCTATCCAAAGTCTATGAGCATTATATTAATACACATATTTCAAAATTTCTGGAAGAAAATCATTTAATATCCGACAGCCAATACGGTTTTCGAAACAAAAGATCAACTACCGATCTATTAAACTATGTAGCGCATTGTTGGAACAGCATACTTGATAAAGGTGGTGAAACATACGTTATCGCTTTAGACATCTCCAAGGCATTCGATCGAGTCTGGCATGCCAACTTAATCAACAAGCTCGTTGCGTACGGTTTTCATCCCAATGTTGTGAAGCTGATTCAAAATTTTCTATCCGACCGATACATTTCGGTAACCTTAGACGGATATTCTTCTGAGTCTAAACTAATTAACGCTGGTGTACCCCAAGGCTCAGTATTGTCCCCAACCCTATTTTTGATTTATATCAACGAATTGTTGAAAATCACCAGCAACCCAATAAATAGTTTTGCAGATGATAGTACTCTGCACAAGTCGTTCGAGCCCCTTCCTTCAAAAGGTAAAATGCACGAACGAATTAATCCTGCCCGGAGAGACGCTGCCATAAACGTGAACAAAGACCTGAATAAAGTCGCCGACTGGGGTGACCAAAACCTTGTCAATTTCAACTCCACCAAAACACAGCTGTTGATTGTTTCCAGATTAAAGACCGAGTTCCCCAAAGATATTTTATTTAGTATGTGCGATGAACCAATAGGTGAATGTAAAAACATTCGTTTATTGGGTGTCACAGTTTCAAATGACCTACTCTGGAACGATCATGTAATGGCCTCCTAAATAGATGCAAAAAAATTTTCACTCCATACCAATTGCTCCATGTTTATAAGTCCTATATTCGTCCCTGTATGGAGTACTGCTGTCAAGTTTGGGGTGCTGCCTCTGTTCCCATCTTGGCCCTCTTGGACTCTGTTCAAAAGCGAGCTATACGAATTGTAGGTGATCGAACTTTGACATCACAACTTGATTCCCTACAACATCGTCGCACTGTTGCTGACCTCGTTGTTTTTTACAAATATCGTCATCAGCAGTGCTCAGATGAAATCAGCGGCATCATGCCTCAAACTTATTCTTACCCCCGTTCCACTCGGCAATCGGCTGCCGCAACCAGTGAAACGGTAAAGATCCCGCGCTGTCATACTGGCAGATCGCAGAGAGACTTCTTTGTCCGAACTGCGTACAAATGGAATAGTTTGCCGGAACACTTAGTCTCAGGTGGCTTCAACCCACAGATGTTTAAAAAAAGCGTTAATCTACACCTCAGAACGCCAGTTGTTGTGGGACCCAGGTCTAGACCTAGGTCTTAAAAGGTATTTATGTGTTGTTGTGACACATATTCTAAACCCTATTACACAACACATTTTATTAAAAAAAAAAAAAAAAAAAAATACAATATAAGATATACGAGTATAAATACCATATACGATACCATATATGAATAAGCCTACATAGCAAAAAAAAATTCTATGTAGACACAACACAAACAGGTATTACTAATTAATATTGAGGACAATGAACTAAAAAAAACGTTAAAACATTATTGACCAACCCGTAGCATACATAAAAACTTTTTTCGGCAAACGGCTGTAAAGTCTAACTTTACTGCCGCTAGTGAGTTAGCTAAAGTCTTACTTTTTAGCCTGACAGCAAAAGTAACGTCTAGCGACAGCAAAAGTAACGCCATTTTTATTTTATTTTACGGAGGCTGTAAAGTAGCATTTGTTATTTGTTAGTTTGTTTTTTTTTCAAACATATTGTAATAAACTTCGTCCAGAATGGGTTAATTTAATTTACTCCTTCATAACCAATATATTCTGCACATTCATAAATTAATTAAATATGAGTTCGCTAATGTTTACATTTATGCAAGTATGAATGAAAATAGGTGTGGCCTATTCAATATTGATTTCTAGAAAGTAAATTAGAGAAGTTTCGACTTATTTATATTTTGGATATAAATAAGCGAACAAAATATCAGAGAGTCAGTTTTAATTTTGCAATTAAAAGTGTTTATAAATATTCGCAAGTATAAGGAATAATCGGTGGTACTTGAGCCTGGGTACTAATAGTAAAAGAATTTGAACTTAGTGGAATAGTAAATACAGATTTTTCGATTCCGAATATTATTGATTCAAATTGTGGAAAAGCGGTGAAGTTTATCGTGCATAAATTGGAGACCCTGGAATTGATTGTAATTAAAATCGGAAGTTGCTGTAACTGGTTGATAAATAAAGTTTGAGATTTTGTTAACTAAAGATCTGTCTTTTTTACTGTCGTATTTGCTCAATAATCGAACAGAACCAACGAAGAGCCGTTGCAGTGGTGTCAGAAGTGGGATTATTGAAACAATAGTCAAGACAGTAAATATTAGTGATCTCAGCCAGACCCAGCTGAAGGATGAGTTGAAGAAATGAAATGCTCCAATCCATGGAATGAAGGCAGAACTTGCATTCCGGCTGCGTAAAGTTTTAGAAGAAGCAGGCCAAAACACAGAGGTCATAGAAATAGAGCCGGAGGAAGCTCCGGTTCAGAATGCCCCAGCAATTGATCCGATTATGGTGTTGATGAAAGAAATGATGGCACAGCAACAACAACAAAAAGTAGAGCAACAACAACAACTTGCTGATATGATGGTCCGACAAGAAAAACAGGCAGCAGAACAAAAAGTAGAGCAACGACAACAATTTGCTAATATAATGGCGAAGCAAGAAAGTCTACGTGAAGTAATCGAGTCACGTATATCCAGTGCAGAGGTGAAAATCAACAACATGGAAAGGGAGCTGCGGAAAGTTACCGAAGAACATGAAGAGAAATTACGCAATCTTTCGAGTGAATTCCGCCAAGAAATAGCGCAAGTGAAGTCAGGTAATATGATCAATCCATCCACTAGTTCAGCTCCAGCTAGAGTGAAAATACCCGCATTTGATGGATCTACATCGTATCAGATATTTAAGATGCAATTTGAGATAGCAACAACTGGGGTTGATCACCAGCAAAAAGCAAATGCGCTTATATTGGCATTGAAGGGACCTGCTGCTGAAATTTTACAGACATTATCAGCGACAGAGCAAGCAAGCTAATGGAGGCCTGATTGCTGATTACAGCAAGCTAATGGAGGCCTTAGAAGTAAGATATGGGGAAAATCATATGCAAGCTCTCCATCGCATGCAGCTCAAAACACGAAAACAAGGAGTCAGTGAAACTTTACAAGAATTAGAGGCTGATATCGTGAGACTGGTAAATCTGTCATATCCAAACTATAACGCTGAACACCGAGACGAGCTGGCAGCTGATACATTTATCAATGCTCTTCGAGATGTACAAATGAGAAATCAGCTGTATCTAAGCGGAAAGAAACTACCTGCGGAAGCCTTAGCATTGGCCCTGCAAATGGTAGCTGGAAAAAGAGCGCATGGCTCAGATAGAGTACGTCAGATGGAAGTTGCTGAAGAACCTCTAAAAGCAGCGCTTGAGAAAGTGATCATGCGTGTCAAAAGTCTGGGAGATAAGCCTGAGCGAAATCAACGAAGTAGATCTAGCAGAGTAAGATGCTGGAACTGTGGAAAGTTGGGGCACATCCGAAGAGAATGTAAATGGGAGCCGCACTCGGAAGACAGATGCCGCGTTCCGGATTCGGGAAACTATATCGTGCCAGTTTTGAAGGGCGAAAGCTGGCTCAATTACAATGCCCTACATTGGTGGTATCACAAGTAAAAAGAGAAAATAGTAGTCTAGTCCTGGAGGCAACCGTTGGAAGCAAATCGTGCATGTTGACTTTGGACACAGGTGCTTCAAGATCGATAGTGCGTCCATATGTGGTTCATGATAGTCAGATCGATACAGCAAGACGATTCGCCCTAAAAACAGCTACGGGTGAAACAAATCTAGTTCATGGAGAAAGCGACCAAGAAGTTCACCTTGGAGGAAATTCATTTAGGCACCAATTTATTGTAGCAGATATAGAAGATGAGTGCATAATTGGGCTTGACTTCATGAAAGAATACAATTTTATATTAGATTTGGGTAGCCACGTACTGAGATATGGAAACACAGAAATAGTGATACATGGCACCAACGAAAATGCTGAGGTCCGTGTTATTAGTGATGGACCAACTGAGATCCCGGCAAAATCTGAGAAGATCATATGGACTAAGCTACTAAATAAAAGTGACCAAAATTCACCTGTGATGATTGAGCCTGCTAACAATGACTTCGGGCGAAACATTATGATTGGCCGAACGTTAGTAGCAGCCAAAGAAGGGGTAGTTCCAGTGCAACTGATTAACTTCTCAAATAAACGAGTGATCATCAATCATGGAGAAGAAATCGCCAAATGCAGCACCATAAAAGAGATAATCAGCTGTCAAGAAGAGCAAAAGGTCTTCATGCAGAGAAACAATCCCGCATTAGTAGCAATACTTCAAGATCTTAGTAAAAGAATGAATCCAGCCGAATTCAAAGAAATCAAGAGGGTATTAACGAAGATGAGCAGCGTTTTCTCTACTGGGGATGAAGATGTTGGCAGAACAAACTCGTGCGACATAGGATCAACACTGGAAACGCTCATCCTATCAGACAGCCTCCTAGACGACTAACACTAGCTAAACACGAGGAAGTGCAAGGAATGCTGGACAAAATGAAAAATGATGGAGTCATTAGGCCATCTAAGAGTCCATGGAGCTCACCAGTGGTGCTAGCTAAAAAAAAAGATGGGTCAGCTCGTTTTTGTGTAGACTATCGAAAACTGAATGAGGTAACCATTAAGGACAGCTATCCACTGCCACGAATTGATGACACACTGGATACACTATCAGGAGCCAAATGGTACAGCACACCAGATCTGAAGAGTGGTTACTGGCAAGTTGAAATGCATCCAGAAGATCGGCGAAAGACAGCATTTTCTACTGGCAATGGGTTGTGGGAATTCAATGTGATGCCGTTTGGTCTATGCAAAGCCCCAGCAACATTTGAATGTCTAATGGAATGCGTGTTGCATGGCTTAACCTGGAAAGCCTGCCTCGTTTGTCTTGATGACATCATTATAATGGGTCGCAGCTTCGAAGAGCATCTAATGAACCTCGAAGAAGTACTCCAAAGAATAAGTAATGCCAACATGAAGTTGAATCCGGTAAAGTGCAATCTCTTCCACAAAGAAGTGAAGTACCTTGGACACATCATTACAGAAAATAGAGTCAGAACCGATCCCGAGAAGATTGATGCTGTGAAAAATTGGCCAGTACCGAAGAATGTTCATGAGCTACGCAGTTTTCTTGGCCTATGCACTTATTATCGTAGATTTGTGGAGAATTTTGCGAATATCGCCAAGAGTCTACATAAATTGACAGAGGCAAATACCAAGTTTCTGTGGACAGCCGAATGTAATGAGGCATTCTGCCGTTTAAAAGAAAAACTATGCCACACCCCTATACTAGCCTATCCAGAATCCGGAAAGATGTTTATTCTGGACACAGACGCAAGCAATGTAGGAACCGGAGCTGTTTTGTCACAGAAAATCGGAGACGATGAGAAAGTGGTGGCGTACTTCAGTGAAGTTCTGTCGAAGCCGGAGCGGAATTACTGTGTCACGAGGAAGGAGCTGCTAGTTATCATCAAGGCTGTGAAATATTTCCACAAGTATTTGTGTAGACAAATACCATTCCTGATTCGCACGGACCATGCTGCTCTAAAATGGTTATTACAATTCAAATTTCCTGAAGGACAAGCAGCAAGATGGATAGAGATCCTGCAGAACTACGACTTCAAAGTTACACAGAGAGAAAAAACATTCTAAATTTGAGAATTGTGTATGATTGAAAATAGAAAATTCAGTTTCTTCCTAATTTGAGAAAATTTAAATCATTTTAATGCTCCGAAATTTAAAACTGAGATAAAAACTATCAATTCGATCACACAAAAAAGTGAATAAAATACTTTTATTGAGAATTATATATGATTAAAAACAGAAGATACATTTATTCTCATTTCGAGAAATTTATATCAATTTAATACAACAAAATTTTAAAAGTGAGAAAAAACGATCAATTCGATCATCTCACCGGAGAATGAAATACTGAAGTTGAGAATTATTTTGGTTCAACAAAAGGAAATACATTTATTCTTGTTTTGAGTAAATAAAGATCGTTTTCATTTTTTCTGTATTTTTTGAATCAGAATAAGATTTCCATTTCTCAAATTGAACAGAGGAGTACACATCCCTTTGTTACTTCCCCATCATTAATTTGATTCACTAATGTCAAAATGAGAGTAAAATATTTTCATTTTAATCCTTTTTGTTTCTTTTTGAAACTTAAAGATCAAAATAATAATAAATTATACGCGAGTATTCTCAATTTGATCCACGTAGATAAAATTGAGAAAAAAATTTCTCGATTTTATACTTTTTCTCTCAAATTAAACGTATAAGATCGAAATGATAATAATTTTTTTTGATATAATGCTTTCGAAGAAAAAATTACGATACGACATTATTCAGTGAGTGAGTTTTTCAGCAGATGAACGCGTCTTATAACTTGTGAAAAAAAAGTTTGTGTCTGTGCGAGAATTGATCCTAGCTGTGCATAAAATCAGCAATAATAAGAGTTCAAAAGGTAAGTTGCATATTTTCTAAATTTCTGCGTTCATTAAAGTAAACTTGCGTGCACAGAACGAGGTTTTGCTCATTCAGTTTGCCGGGAGTCCTTGGTTCAGTTTATTTGATGCATGTGCTTGCCACTATTGGTGCTTAAATTACTGAATTAAATTACATCACACACAAAATTTCAAGTCAATCGATGGTGAAAATCGGATACATACATTGTGGTTTCTTGTCGAAATTTATTAAAATTCCGAAATCAACGGATATTATCGATTTCTGAGCTCTAAAGCTCTAAAGTATAAAGTACTAAATACTTGCATGAAAAAATGTTAAAAATTGCATGAAAAGTTTTAAAAACATTTAAAATAAGTTTCAAATCTAACAGTTTTTTTTTGTTTTAAGAACTATTACTATTGTGATGGCAAAATTCCAAAAGGGAAATTATACAATTTGTATAAGAATTCTTCGACCAAATTAAGAGGTGCAGGTTGCTTGGTTACACCAAAAAAAATTCGATTGGATACTCTAACAACTTCAGGATTACAATTGTTTGGTAAAACTTCTTACAATTGCTTCAGACAAATGCATCGCACTAAACTTCGTTTTTTATATTATTTTTAATATTAGGTTCTTCGACGGTTGATCTTACTGAATTTGATCAAAAAGAATTTCAAGAGCTGAAGCAAACCTTACCTGTCATTCAAGAGCCGTGGCTGACTATAAAAAGTTATTGGATACGGAGTTGTGAGGGTCGTCTAAGGGAGTTTAAAGAAGCAAAGGACAAATCTTTAAAACATTTTTTAATGCCTAGCCACTTTATAGAAATGCTAATGCCAGCATTTTGGTAAGTTTGAAGTTTGAAGGCAATTTAAGACTGTTTTGGAATTACAGATTCTTTTTTTTTTCTACAGATTGATTTAGATTTTAAAAGACTCTTTCCGAATAAACATAACAAACTTTTCGAGAAGGCAAAACATTTTTTCGAAGTTGTGGTACCAGTGCTACGCAAACTAATTAAAGATAAGCAAAGTCTAAAGGATTTGAACAATCTGCCAACTGCCTCAGGTAAACAAGTTTTGATCACAATCAAACTATAACGGTACATAATATATAGTTGAATGCATTAACTTGATCCTTTTATTCTAGTTAAATAAAGTCCAAAATAAATAATTCAGTACAGTCCATTCATCTTTTGCAAGGCAGTCTTAGATCATGAAAAGTTGAGTGTAGTTATGGTATGTTTATAAGTATACGGGTTTCTGGTGAAATGTTTCAAAAAAGATATTTTTCGCCACTAATTTCACAACTTTCAAAACACACTTCGGCTTTATGTACCATTAAGGAACTTAGTAGAGACAACAATAAGCCGCCAGCCCGTTCGGTCCTTGGCAGGCTCCTCCCAGCCTCAACCAAGTCCCAGAAATACAAGGACTTCTGCGATGCCTTTTTTTATACCCCGTTATATTTTTAGATACTAGGGGAAGTTTTTACCGTCCAAAAAGTAAAAACTGCTTCGTTCTCTTTGAACTCCTCAAATTAATGGGGAAGCCGTACAACTAAAGGAAAAACCTAACCCGAAATAATACAATTAATTCTAAATTGACGGTCAGAAGAGCAAAATAACGAGAGTAAGGGTGACCACCCGCTGCAGTGTGAAAAATTACTCAGTACAATTTCACACAACTGACGTCGTCGTTAGTCGTCAACTAACGCAAACAGGGCATAGGCGGTATGAACCTACGTACTGCCCCTCAGGCACAAGAGGTAACCATTCCTTTCGGCAGTTGTTTTTAAGTCTACACTGTTATCCTATTCCTCCTGTTTCCTTCCTACCCTTTTGATATCGTACAGGGTAATCATTCCCTTAAGTATTTTATTTCCCTTCTCCCATATCCATTTGTTTTTTGTTGTTTTTTTCTTATACTTAATTTTTTTTTAATTATTATTATTATTCTTCTTTATTTTCTAGTTATTGTTTTTTTTTCCCCTTTTTAATTTTGTTCTTTGTTTTTTTTTAAAGAATTCAATTTTTATCATGGTTGCATGACTCCTGCATGGGAGCTCATGGGGAACCGAGAGTGTTGTTCGTTTAGGCGGATAGCTGTCTTAATACCGAAACATTCATCGCATTCATGAAAAAAAATCTATCTGGTATTCTGTTGCCTGCCCAATTAGATTCTGGAGGCTCCCGGGTTGGAACAGTGATCTCACGTTCCACGTTTGATTCAAACAGATTGTCCAGGTATAATAGCAAGGGAGGTCTAAACCAGAAAGTTCCATTCCGAGGTTTATGTTGTCTTTTATTAACAATTGTTTTTTGCGGGACGAGGACAATCGCCTCTTACGACACGCATGGGTGCAGTGGATTGATTTTTTCCCTCAATAGAAGTCACTTATCTCAGCAAACTTTAATTTATTTCTGATTTACTTCAACAGTAGTTTAATTTAATTTTTTTATTTAAATTTTTACAGAGTTACGACAGTTCAAACTGTTCAAATTAATTCACTACGCCACGAGACCAAATACAAGAATTCCTGCAACAAATAAGAAAGGAATGTGGAAGCCGACTATTCTCAATTCGATTAGCTCATTTGTACAAAATGCATTATAAAAAAAAATTAAAAATTATAATTAATTTATTTTTAAATTATCTACAGTGAAACTTCCATAATTCGAACCACCAAAAGCCATCAATTTTAGTTCGATTTAGGGAAATTTCGAAATATAGAAACGATTTATAAAGGAATTCAAAATTTTAATTCGAAATATTAATTCGATTTATAGAGAAATTCGAATAATAGAAGTTCGATTTATGGAAGTTTGACTGTATTTAAAATAAAAGAATATTTTTTAAAAATAGTGATTTTTTTATCCCGTTTAAGGTTAATGGAACATCGGTAGAATGAGCCTTATTTTTCCAAGATTACTATTTTAAGGTTGCTATTCTAAGGGTTGTCTCAGTAGTGATGTTTCTTAAAGGTCTATGTGATAAGAAACAACTCTGACAGCCATAAGTCAATCTGTATAGCCGTACAACATCGAGTGCATGTCCGATACATTTAGCAATACCAAAGCATGTAAAAATCTTCCCGCGGGTTTAAAAACTCTGACAGGCAGCTTTTTATTTGCTTTTGTGGGTGTCGCTGAACGTACCGCATTCCCGCCCGTATATAAGCCACTAAAATTGAGAAAAATCTTTTTCAAACTAAATATTGTCATCTTCGATTTGAGAAAATATTTTTCGTAAAATGATAATGAATTGATTCAAAATGAAATATATCGATCAATACCAAAAGTAACATACGATCATGTCGATCAAAAAAATTCTTAAAATGATCAGAATTTCTTAAAATGAGCTGTTGGTTTCTCAACTTCTTCCGCTCAAATTCTTGAAGAAATACAACTTCATCTTAAATTGATACTTTTGGTATTGATTTGATACAACAAGTTTATAAGCTTTGAGAATAATATCGAGAATATAATATCAAAATAAGAAATTTGTTTATCATAATCAGTAGATTTACATCAACTCAAAAAAATAAACCAAAGCTCAATCTGATGCAGCATTTTATATCAATTTGAGAACTCATATTCTCGTCCATATATTGATATACAAAAATCATCAATTTGATGATTTTTTTATCAAATTTAACCCTTTTTTTCTCTCTGTGTAAACACCGCAAGGGAAGAGTCCATGGTAACGCCGATGCCTTGCCTAGAAGACCCTGTATAGAGGAGTGCAAGTCCTGTAGCAGAACTGAGGGAAATGAGGCAATGAAAGTGAGCCAAATCAAATTCCAAACTCCTGAGGATTGGTGTACCGAGGCAATTAAAAGAGAGCAGCTAGAAGATCCAGCTATTGCTCCAATATTGAAATGGAAAACTGAGGGAAGGCGACCGGAGTGGAAAGAGGTAGCACCTTTAAGTACGGAGGTGAAATGCTACTGGGCGCAATGGGACTCACTATTGATGGACAACGGGATACTAAAAAGAAAATGGGAGTCCGCTGATGGAAAGAAAGTGTTGGAACAACTGGTGTTGCCATCAAGTCGAGTAGAAGAGGTACTGGGAAAGCTGCATGGAAGTATTTCTGGAGGACACCTGGGAGTCAATACAACCCTAGCCAAAGTAAGGGAGAGGTTTTATTGGGTAAGGTATCGAACCGACGTAGAGCAATGGTGTCGGCGATGCGATACTTGTGCAGCGAGCAAAGGACCAAAAACTAGAACTCGAGGAGAGATGCAACAGTACAATGTGGGCGCCCCAATGGAGAGAATTGCTATAGACATCGCGGGGCCATTTCCGGAAACTACAAAAGGTAACGTTAGTCAATGAATGGGTTTGCAGATATGGAACACCACTCGAGTTGCATACTGACCAGTGAAGGAATTCGAATCTCAACTGATGGAAGAGCTGTGCAGAACACTCGACATTAGAAAAACACGAACTACACCTATGAACCAACAATCGGATGGCATGGTAGAATGATTCAACCGAACCATGGAAGAACATTTGTCGAAGGTAGTGGAAGCCAACCAAAGAAATTGGGACAAGGATCTTCCGTTATTCTTGATGGCCTATCGTAGCGCAGTGCACGATACGACATGTGAAACGCCAGCGAATATCATGTTCGGGAGAGAATCATCTACATCTTCCTAATGACATCGAGTTCGGCATCCCTGGAGGTCTGGTATCTACGAAAACAGATTATGTGGGACAACTAAGGGAGAAGATGAATAAAATCCATCAACAGGTTTGAGACCACATTAAGATTGCCAGTGACAAAATGAAAACCAGGTACGACATAAATGCAAATAGTGGCGGTTTTCAAGAAGGAGAATTGGCATGGCTATACAACCCCAGGAGAACTAAGGGAAGATCACCCAAGCTGCAGTCAGATTGGGAGGGTCCATATAAAATAATCAAACGAATTAATGATGTTATCTACCGCATCCAAAAGGAACCCCGTACCAAGATGAAAGTGATACATCTGCAAAGGTTGGCACCGTACCAAGGTAACAGTACCAATGCGAAAGCTGATTGATATTGTTCGGGACGAACAAAACTAAATGGAGGGCAATGTAATAAACTTCGTCCAGAATGGGTTAATTTAATTTACTCATTCATAACCAATACATTCTGCACATTTATAAATTAATTAAATATGAGTTCGCTAATGTTTACATTTATGCAAGTATGAATGAAAATAGGTGTGGCCTATTCAATATTGATTTCTAGAAAGTAAATTAGAGAAGTTTCGACTTATTTAAATTTTGGATATAAATAAGCGAACAAAATATCAGAGAGTCAGTTTTAATTTTGCAATTAAAAGTGTTTATAAATATTCGCAAGTATAAGGAATAATCGGTGGTACTTGAGCCTGGGTACTAATAGTAAAAGAATTTGAACTTAGTGGAATAGTAAATACAGATTTTACAATTCCGAATATTATTGATTCAAATTGTGGAAAAGCGGTGAAGTTTATCGTGCATAAATTGGAGACCCTGGAATTGATTGTAATTAAAATCGGAAGTTGCTGTAACTGGTTGATAAATAAAGTTTGAGATTTTGTTAACTAAAGATCTGTCTTTTTTTACTGTCGTATTTGCTCAATAATCGAAAAGAACCAACGAAGAGCCGTTACAATATTGTATAACCATGACAACAAAAAATAAGTTGATTCTCATATTATGAAATTTTGAAAAGGCTGCTTTGATAAAAAAGTTTTATTCATACAAATTTAAATGTTTTTTTCTCTTTTTTGGAAGTAATTATGACGACACAAATTCATATTTATAAAAAGTTTGATGTATTATTTTCATATTTATAAAAAATTTAAGCGTTTGCCGAAAAAATAGTGTATTTAATTCGGAGCTAAAGTGACTTTTTGTGTTTCGTCTATAATTGTCAAACTATAGACTCAGCACAAAGAGTATCACTTTAGCTCCTAATTAAATAATGTACTATTATCCTAGAAAAAAAGTCCGACTTGAAACACATTGGCAAATTATTAGCAAAAATCTTTATGTTTCCCGCATGGAGGGATCAGTTTTTGAAACCTTTTTTGAAGTCGTTTTGAAAATTTTTTTATTTTTGACCTACGGGTGTGACAACCCCGCGTACTCCAGTCCCTGCTATTAACATACGAGCTAACGTGGGATATCACATACCACTGGCAATAGCAGTGAGATATCACTAGCCAAGGTCTTAGGGGTGGTGGACATCTTAGGGGTGGTGGCGGATGAACTGTATTCAGTCAACGGTAGCACCCTCAATCTTAACTGTGAAATAATCCTTGATGATGAGACGCTATTGCTTCCTTGAAGAAACGAGCCTTCATATAACTATGTGTGGGCTTTAATCTTCGAGAAAGACGGTGCGTCACAGGATCAAGGAATATGCAACCGGCTGGATTATTGGCAACTACATTTTTGTTTTGTTTCAGCAAAATTTTGTAAAAGTTTGTTATTTACTTTTTAATTTACTTTTATTTTCTCTATTCTACCATAAAATATTGGCCTTGGCTATGACATATTTTGTCAGTGATAGGATTTTTTGTTTAGTTATCCATTCTTTAACAAAAAATATAAAAAAACAAAAAAAGAAAGATCTACGTCCATCAACACCTCTGAATGTATGTTGTTATGAGACCTTGGTATTAAAAGGTTTTTATGTGTTATTGTGACACATATTGTAATTCCTACTACACAACTCATTTTATTAAAAAAAAAAAAATATATGAATATTCCTACTTTTAGAGAAATATTCGAAATAGTCAATCGTTACACCATAGGATCGCCACCCCTGTCTTAGGACCGTACCCTCGTTCAAGAACTGAAAAACACATATTTTTATAGTAATCACCAAGATTACCAAATAACGATTTTGATGAAATATGGTACGATGCCAAACTGTCATCATAGATTATTTTTTAAGTCGATAATTTCCCCAAAGCTGATTTCAAATTTAAAATTCTAGAGCTTAGTATAGAAGGAATCATTTTTTCCTGAACAATCTGTTAGAAAGAGTTTTGTCACCAAGCTGAATTGCGTCGAATCACTTATTTCATAATACTTCTAACTTCATTATTTTCGAACCAGACAGTTTTTCCTCTAAACTTTATCATTTTTGTCTTGCAAATCAACTTTTAACAAACCAAACATATGTCACATGTGTACAAGTAACAAATTCTATTTTCATTTCATATAAACTAAATATTGTCATTAAAAGTTTCAAAATAAGGAAATATATTTTCATTAAATCAACTTTCTGCTTCTGTTATCGTATTTTTTCTTCGAAGACTGTGACAACTTTCTATCTACTTGATATTCTCATACATGCGAGTACCAACCACGATAAAAATGTAATGCTTAAAGCTGATAAAAAATTTGTTGTTGTTGAAAGTTTTATGTCGTGTAGTGTTAGAATATATTAGAACCCCTATCTTATCACCAAGAAAACTATTTGTCTTATTTACACTAAAAAGTTTTTTTTTTAATAAAAATAAGGAAAACATAACAACCAAAATATCATCAACAACATATGTCCTAACTAAAGTATTGTTCAATGATTGTTAGACGGTTTTTGATGATGACATTTTTGGGAGTTAAGTTTGCTGATAAAAATTTATTAAGGAACTTGAAAATTAATAAGCATAAATGAAGGTTAGTTCTTGACCTTCATCAACTTTTACACTCATAGAAAATCTAATTTTCATGGTAAATATCCTCCAAATTTACTTACAACTCCAAATTGGTTATTATATTATTATTGCGGTTACATGATTGTATTTCAAATGAAAATCATATTTCAATTTTCCTCCGTTTCTTTTCGTTCTTTTTCTTTTGAATTATTCTAAATTTGATTTATTAAAAAATAACGTACAAAAGAAAATATATTAATAAAAATATGAAAAATGAATTGTTTGTGTTGGAAACTTTTTTTCAATATTAAATGCGTTGTGATTTGGTTTTATTACTTTTACAAACGATTATGTTGTTGGTTAATATTTATGAAAAAAAAATGACATAGAAATACAATTAAACTTGTAAAATATTGTTGAAAGGGAGTAAAATTGTTACTAATAATTTTGAAGGGTTGTTTTTTGCTTCAAAGTAATCTGCAATATTCCATTCCATATAGAAGACACATTTTTTTGGTGTAAGTATCATGTTATTATATAAAATCTCAACTATAATAACACAATAAAATTTTTGGTGATCTATTATAATAAAATCTATAAGTGGCAGTTGTCAATCCCCTTTTCACTAAAACCAACTAATAATCCAATTACCGTAAAGTCAATAAAATAAAATAAAATAAAAGAAACGATCCTTGTATTTCATTCTTGTTTTCTTTCTTCACCTTCATCATGACCAACTTAATTCCATAAATCATTTTCAAATTTATATGGAAATAATAATTTATATGTCGATGGTAAAAAACTAACATATCCTTTTTTATTCATGTAATACTATCCCTTGTTACTACTAGTTTTCTGTAATTGTGATTATATTAGAACACAGACCAGCAAAAACATAAATGTTCAATGCGATGAAAATAGTGTTGTGTTGAAATAGAAATTTATAAAGATTGATGAACACGTTTGAGTTTTCTTTGTGTTTTTTGAGTGTAATAACAAAATAGCAACAGGGAACACAAGCTAACTTGCATATTCAACACTAAACGCTTTTAACCTTCCAGATTATTTCAAAAATCGAATCGAATATGTGCTTCGATATCGAGTACAAAGACAAACCCAAAACGTCGAGAAAAATGAAAATTTGCGAGAATTCAATATTTTGGTTTAATTCGGATGGAGCTAAGTTATCTTTGTGCTTCCAAACACTTGATACCCATCATATCCAAATTCAACCAACATACTAACAATTTAATAACAAAAAAAATTTATTTGGAAACATAAAAAAACGAATTTAAAAAACAAACAAAATATGTAATTTCATGTGGTCCAGTTGATCCTTTTTTAACAAATCCTTTAATACATACATATTTTTTTTTATTTAAGGGATATATAAAAATATATGAAAAATTATGATGTGCAAAAACCTTATTTGTATTTTATTTGAGTGAATTTGTAATAAAAAACAAACAAACTTATTAATTCCATCAAAGTGAGAATGAACCACAAATTTGCAATAAAGTTATTCCTTTTCCTAAATCCTTGTTCTTAGTTTTAATATATTGATATTCGTTTGAGAAAGAAAATATAATTTTATTTTTTTGGCTTTTAAAGTTAATCGAAAAAACAATAATTGCGGCAAAAGGCTTTGTTGTTTATGTGTTATAGAAAGTTTTATCTCCAAAACTTATTGTGTGTTAAAATAAAAAATTATTAGGCTTAAGAAGAAAGGTGTATATGATGTCCGACGTCCGCATATAACGATGCGGTTGGAAGAGAACATATATCACTACAGTAAGCTTCTGTTAATATAGAATAAAGTTGTCGTTAATTCATACCAATTGTGTCTCGAAAACAACAGAATAAATTTTTGTTCTTCTAACTATTCTTGAATTAAGTAGAAAATAATACTGTACCATAAGATTTCTCCTACAAAGATTCTAAAAATTGTTTAATTTATCTTTTATAATTTTATCCGTTAAAGGTTGATTTTACATTTATAATTAATACACTAGCCTGAACCTAAATAACCAAAATAGGTTTGTTGTTTGAAAGTCACAAGAGTCATGGGGCTTTTTCACAACGATCAAAGGATCAAAAAGTGTTAACTACCAGACAGCACTGCAGGTGGTGGATAGCAGCTAACCTGTGTGATTTGCTTTCTGTCAGAACGGCTTATAAATGAGCAATAACGGGTTTTAAAACAAACAATCTTTTACTTCACTCCTGCCGGATAACAATTTCCTTCCCATTCATGACTCGCTTTATCTACTGAACTGAATTGTTCTATAATATATATCGTTCCTTTGATCAATCAGGTGAACAACCCAATGAAATACCTCAGCCACAAACAGAATCTTTGGAAATATGGTGACCTGCGAAGCATCCCGTAAAATAATTATGAAAAAAGTGCTTAAAATGTGCATGTTACAAAATCCCCGTGCACAAAATTGTGGATAATACATGTCATGGCCATGATGAGCACCATACCATACCCATGTCGTAAAACGTCTTAGCACTTCTGTGCACACAAATGTTAACCGCATGTTTCACGAATAATTAAAAACGAAGCGAAACGAATTTTATTTAATGGAAGAATAATAAACAAAAAAATAAAAAACAAACAGAATCTTTGGAAACCTGGCAGCCTCTGACGTAACCCGTAAAACAATTATAAGAAAGTGCGTAATACGTGCATTAATTTGTCGTAATGACGTTAACAAAAATATTAGCCTGGAAAAGATTCATAACATATTAACATAACATAAATTCATACATAAAATATTTTTGTATTTATGCCTAAAAATTCTATGCACATTTTGTGTACATGCTTACATGATTAAAAATGTAAATTAAAACAAATAGGTATGACGCGTTAGTACTCAAATACTTTCAAAATTCAGCTTAATTTAAAATATACACAAGAATATTTACAATAAATTATAAAACGTTAGAATTATTAAAATATAAAAGTGCAAGAAATGTGCTTCAGCTAGTGCACCATGCACATAATGTTTGTCGGGTAATCTGTAAAGATGAGCGTTTTTCTAGGGAACTAGAGTGAACAACATTTTGTTCAAACTAATCAAAGAAAACAATAAATAACATGAAAAATCGTATAGTAAAACTGAAGCATTCAAAAAATCTGAAGCAAAACGGACTTATTAGCTTAATACTTGCTGTCAACGTAAGGATCCTTGAACTTGCTATCGACTCAAGTAGAGTCACCAAAAGTAGAGGGACTGGAGCTTCAATCACCAATAGATTCGATCACCCGGCTAGTTAAAAAATATCAAGAAACAGCATATACATCGTAAAACCGAAAAATGTTTTTGTCATTTTGGATTTTGAGATCAATTAAACTCAAGTAAGTAAAGAAATAATTGGAATTTTTTCAATTCAAAGGTATGGTTTGAAGTTTCTCAGAAAAAAACTCCACTTCACATTTTTCGTGTTTCGGTTGGGATTCGAACCTAACTCGTCAGTGCCCGGCAGTGCCCGGTTTTTGTCATGTTTTTCTACTTTCCTCTGAATTCGATAAATGTAATTTCTAAATCTTCTTCTGGATTCGATCACTGATTAGTAAACAAAAACATCAGGTTTATTAAGTATTTCACAACTTTAATGTTTCATAACAACAGAAAAACAATACAACTTACAATATTCCTATCTAGAATATTCTTCTAATAGCTTCAAAAACTCCAACGGTTA
Source organism: Diogma glabrata (assembly GCA_963693315.1). NCBI lineage: Eukaryota > Metazoa > Arthropoda > Insecta > Diptera > Cylindrotomidae > Diogma > Diogma glabrata. The sequence goes on along the minus strand of OY856187.1, from coordinate 36,207,126 downwards.
GTTGTAGAAACTTCAAGTATTAACACAGCGTCCAAAATTATACAAAAAAATTAACTATTTCTATTTACACGGATTTCTATTTATCACGAAACAGCGTTTGCTTACAATTAGATTCACTTAACATAATCGCATTACACTAAAACTGTTTACTAACACTATCGTAGTCTACATAATTAATAGTAGACTCTTGTATAAGCTTAGAATGAAGGCAATTCTTCACGAGGATAAATTTCCTGAGTTTCCGGCTCATCCGAGTGAAGAATTGCCTTCATCCTAAGCGAACCAAGATGCTATTTTATCCACGACTTCAAAATATTTCAAATAATTTCCAATTTTCCTGTAAAAGTTTATATCGCCATATTGAAATTCATCAAAGATAACAAGAAAAACAAAAGAAGTTAATTGTTTATTTTAGATTTTATATATGTATTGTTCTTGTTTTAACTTGTTTATATTACTATACCAACAACTAACAAATGAAGTTTTTAATTTTTTCGGGGAATATTTAATAAATAAAGTGGAATGAAATAAATAAAGTGGAATTTAATATATAAAGTGGAATGAATACAATTACAATGAAAGATATACGCATGGAAAGTATATATTCTTCAGTAGTCGTGGATAAAATTTATTCTCATTTTGCAAAACAAATTATGTAAACAGAAATCTGCTTAGTTTCGCGATTATTCGAAATCGATTTCTTTACAAAGAAATCGCATGTGAGGCGCAGGAGTTACTGCTTCACTATAAAATGACCATCAACTCCAGCTATTGTCGCTGGTCAGGCATATATTCCATGAATTGTTATGACCGCCAAATTACGTGATGTCTAACATGAATTGCTTGGACCAAAGGCCTACCATCTGATAAGAACCCTTGAGTTCTGAATAAAGGTGTTTGATGGGAAACTAGTTCCTTGTAGCTAAAAAAAACTAGCAGTAAGGATTAATTTCCTAACCAGCAAACACTTTTCCATTTTTCAATTACGATACGACTTCATTGCATCTGTAATGTTTACACATATAAAACAACTGAGGATCATGGTGTATTTTTTCATTTATATAAATTTATTTCTCAGTCAGCTGTTATAACAGTAATCCTTTCATTGCCAATGTTTGACTAGATGTTGGTAATAATAAATGTTGACCCTATTAAATTGATTATTATCAAATGTAATTCGATTTAATGTTAATGAATAGGTTGAGCGGAGTTTTGATTTAAAAATTGTGTCTCTTTTTTATGTTATTGAGTATGATCCTGGTTGATTGATTTTTGATGTATAATACTTATGTGATCAAATTCTAATTACTCTCTTTTATATGTAATATTAAGAGTATAAATAACAAAATATTTATGAATTTTGTTGAGTTGTAAATTTAAATCGAAATGACTAACAATGACTCGCATGTTGAGTCGAGATTAACATATTGATAAAAGAAATATCAAATTCATTTTTCTTGTTAAAATTATTAATTTTCTTTATATATAATAACTTTCGCTGTATTAAGTTAATAAAAAAATAGAAAAAATTGAAATGAAAATAAAAATAAAAAAACCAAATGTTATACATGTGAAGAAAAATATTTTTTCAGTTGTTTTTTTTGTGGAGAAGAAGAAAAGAATTTCTAACAAGTTTGATAGTTTATTACTAAAATTAACGGAAATATGTGATAAAAGAAAAAAGAAAAAAAAGTTTTAGTGAAAAATGGATTGAAAAAAAATATAGTAGTGTAGTTACTCGTTTTGTGTGGTCGGATTGGTTGATTAATTAGAAAACAAAATCATTTATAAGGTGATGACCGATGAATTTATTCTTTTCATAATAATTCCTAGTGTTGGTTTAACACACAGGAAATGTTTCGAAGTAGTTAAATTTGTAATTAAATTTCTACAATAAAAGGTCTGAAACCACCAAAGCTTGGCTTAGAGCTTAGATGAAACTTCCATCAAATTCATGGTAATCGAGTTACAACAAAATTAACTTGAAATATTAAACAAAAACGCCAAAAGAGAACACAAGATTAAAATATTTAGTAAGTTGTAGCAGAAGAGTATCACCCAAATGGATTTTTTTGTGAAGACATCTTTTGTAGCGTCATACAAGGACGAAAGACGCTGCCAACATTCAACATTCAACAATCAACTCAACAAATTAAGTTAAGTTAATTTTTATATCTATTTTATTTTTAAATTCTTCAATTTCATTTTGAAATGTTTAGGACCATCACGGTCTCATGTAAATTAAATTATATATGTGTTAATAGAGATTTTTCGGTGTGTGAAGCCACACAAAGTCCGTTTCATCAGATATCATTTTCAAAAGTTTATAAAACCCTTGGATTATAGATACCTTAGGTATCTATCCTAAACGTGAAAAGTCCAACGTTTCAGAATTAATTAAAAATGGTCTTCCAATGTACACATGCTACAAAATCTCCGTGCACAAAATTGTTCATAACATATGTCATGTACATTATGTCCACCATACCGTGCACTTGTCGTAAAATGCCTTAGCACATATGTGTACACATTAGCCGCATGTTTCACGAATAATAAAAAACGAAGCGAAACGAAATTTAGGTAATGATAAGAATAATAAACAATAAATAAAAATAAATGGAGAGTGAAAAGGCAGTTTAGCATTTTCGAAAATGACTGTTTAACTTTTTATGAGATAAAATGGCTGTCGCAAAAATTGATGAATTTTATTTTATTTTCATGTAAAATTATGTGCAAAAGAAATTTTTTTTTGAAAGTTAATGAGAACATTCACAAAAAACAAGTGCCCGTTTGTTAATCATTAGTTTTAGTGATTCAAAAAAATTATTATATTTATTTAATATTTTTGTTTGTCCTTTTTTATGTTTACTAATATTTAAATTTATTTTTATATTTTCAAAAAATTATGGAGGAATCTCTATACTGTCTTCTGGTAGTTTTTATTTAATTTAAATGAAAACACCTATAAGCATTAGATCTTTAGAGTTTTGCTCAATTTATTTAATTTTTCAAATATTTCGAGGATTGTTTGTCCTCATCCTCAGTGATCTACAAATTACAACAATATATATAGTTTCTTATTCTATCATTAACACAAAATAAAATAAAATAAAATTAATTTACCTTGTAATGAGAAAGTATTGTCGCTATTGGTTCTAGTATGAAAACATAACATCTAATTAACAGCACAGTTGATTTACATATAATTTCTTACTATCACATCTACATTCTACATATATATTATGTTATTAAAAACTTTTTTATAAATTGTTGAAAAAAACGAAACGTAAAAACCAAAATTAAAATAAAAATAAAATTAATAAATTAAATAAAAATGGACATACAAATTAAACTAAATTAAAAAATTTTGTAAACATTTAATGTTGACATTCCCGCCAATCTGATTATCTTGATATTGTTGGTTTAATTGAAAATAATCGATATTTGATAATTAACTAATATTTTAATTCAATAACCGATTACGATGGTTGTTGTCTGTACTATTTGGTTTTTTATTATGGTTCGTTGTTATGTGTTATTGATTGTGGATTATGTATTATCTTATTTTTATTTGTTTTTATGTGTTTGCAAATATGAGTATATGTTGGATTTAGAGAATCAATATCTGATTTGAGATTGATTGATTCTGTTTTATTTATGTGAATCGCTAAGGATTCCAAGGTCAGGCGTTTCTTCCAATTGGTTTCTTTGGTCACTATTCTTGTACCATCATAGTTGAAAGTATGTCCCATATCTTTAGTATGTTTATAAGCTGCGGTGTTATTACTTTTGATGGTGCTGGTTGTGACATCATTCTTATGTTGTTTGATTCTGTTACCTAGTTTTTGTCCTGTTTGTCCAAAATACTTCCCTTCACAGTCGTTGCAGTCAAAAACATATACTACTCCATAGTGGTCATTTGTTGTTATTGTTACATCAGATTTGGTAATTATTTTGCTGACCGTTGACTTTGGTTTGTGTGCTATTGTGATCTTTTTATCATTATGTGTAAATAATCTGACTAAGTTTTCCGACAAATCTTTACAATATGTTAGACTTTTGTATATCATTTCATTTCTCATTGGGCTATTCTTATTGACCATCATGTTTTCGGATGTTGTTATCATTTTTCTGATTAATTTGTTTGGATATCCGTTCATTGACAATATTTTATAGATATTCTCAATAATTTCTTTTTTGTGTTCATTTGACGTAATTGATAGCATTCGGTAGGCGGTTCCAAGTGCTGTATTGTTTTTCTGTTTATTAGGATGTTCAGATTGGTAATGCAATATTCTATTTTTTGATGTTGGTTTTTGGTAATGTTTTGTTGATAGTTTACCATCTCGGTTTTTAATTATTATCATGTCTAAATATGCGATTTCATTTGTATCTTCCACTTCATAAGTAAATTTTATGTTTTGGTGCTCTTCATTTAAGATGTTATAAAAATTTTCCATCTCTTCTTTGGGTATTATTGCAAGTGTGTCATCAACATATTTTTTCATGAGAGTTGGGGTAAAACCTGCTTTGGTTATTGCATTATCAAGTAGATCAGTTATAACAAAATCAGCTAATATTCCAGAAACCGGTCCACCTATCGTCAAACCATTCTTTTGTTTATAATACTTATGGTTATACATAGCATAGTTGCCTTCATATATGCATAATGATATCATTTCTTTAAAAAGGTTTTGTGGTATTGTTGTGACTTTTTGGATATCGTTCCATCTTTTGTCAATTGATTTTTGTACTAAGTGTATTGGTATCATCTCATACATTTTAACGACATCAAATGATACCATTACGTCATCTGTTGGTACTATTATGGTGTCAAATATATCTTTTAATTGAAATGAATTTTTGATGTTGTATTTATTGTCTGGTATTGCATTTGTTAAGATTTTATTGAGATATCTAGCAATGTTGTAAGTTGGACTGTCTCTAGAATTTATGATGATCCTTACTCCAGGTTTATGGATTTTGGGTGTGGCTCGTGGTCTTGGTGCTCTAGCTGTGTAGGTTAACAGCTGTTTCTTTATCTTTCTGTCAATGTATCCTCCTTTTTCTAATTTTTTAATTAAATTATTGCTTTTGGTTTGTAAAGATATTGTTGGGTCCTTAGTTAGTTTTCGGTAATTATCAGTATTATCAAAATGGTTATGTATCAATTCCTTGTACACAGTTGTGTCCATGGCGATTGTTACATTTCCTTTGTCGGCAGAAGTTATGGTTATTTCTGGGTGGTCTTTTAAAAAAGTTTTTGTAGAGTAGTATGCATCATGTAATATTTTTTGTTGCCGATTCATACTCTTGTTCTTGTGTATGTGATTTGATATAATGGTGGTCGCCTTACCTCTGATTATATTGCGATTTTCTGCTGGTTCCATGGTAGTAATAATGTCTTCAATGTCCGCAATGATGTTGCTCAGTGGTATTTCGTTATTTGTTTGAGATATTCCAAATTTTGGACCTAATGCTAGTATCATTTGTACTTCGTTTGGTATGTGTATGTTGGTCAAAATACTAAGCCAATCCTTGTTATATGTTATTATTGGTGATTGTTCCAATGCCAATCTCTCAAATTTATTTTTTAATCTATTTATTGCTAATTGATCATTATGTGGGCTCGGATTTCTAATATTATGTATAAACTTATTTATTATGTTTTGTGGTGCCAAGCAGTACATTTTAGTGTGTATCTTTTTTGATCTAGTTTTTAAACACTGAATTAGTTTTATTATGTTTGTTATTTCCATATCTAATATTTTCTTGTTCGTTCGTTCGGTAAGCCTTTGTGTTTTCCAACGAAGGGACTGATTGGTACTGATATTCATCAGATTTTTGGTTCTGTTCTGTATAAATGATGGGATGATTCTTTCTTTTCTGCATTGCATCAAGAAGTTTTTGGCTCTAATTTTTCTGCTTATTGAATTATGATTGTTGTGATATTTTTTGCATGTTTTTCTGCATGTTATGCCATACTCGTGTTCCAATTCGTTGTAGAAAGTTCCTAACATATTAGGTGACTATTTTATGCTTAAGTCAAAATATATAATTTTATAAATGATATAATTTTATATCATAAACAAAAACAACGTTATTTATGGAGGAATATTAATATGTAGGCTTGTTATAAATATTCCAAATATTTAAATTTTTTGAAATCTGATATTTTTTCATTTAAATTTTATCGTAAAAAATGGCATTAAATGGACGCCTCATTTACAAATTCAATCACACACATACATTTTCATTTAAGAACTTCAAAATACGACGGCAATCTTTATTTGTCGCAATGACGTTACTAAAAATATTCGCCTAGCAAAATTCATAACGTGTTAGAAAATCCAAGACATAAAAATCATACATCAAATATTAATGTATTTATGCCTGAATGAAAGTTCTATGCACATTTTGTAAACATGCTTACATGGTTTAAAAATGTTAACTTAAAACTAATTGGTAAGAAGTTAGCACTCAAATACTTTTAAATTTCAACTTAATTTAAAATATACACTAGAATTTTAAAAAAAACTTAAAAAGTAGTGAAATAAAAATGTGCACCATGCACAAAATGTTTGTCGGGGTAGATATCTTAAAACTCAGTATCCAAACTCAAAACTCGTAATTGTTATTATATTTTCCTATCTGCAGTTTTTGATGAAACTCTCTGTGAAACAATAACAAAGCATCCACAGACTCTTGAATAGCTCGACAGATTAGTAGGACACTAATGTTTAAAATTCGCCGAAAATTGTTTTCCTGCTAAACAAATCTAGAGGAAAACAAAATTCTCCTTGGTGGAGTTTAAAGCTCGGTTTACTAAGAAAAAAGCTCAAAATCATTACAAAGAAGGACTCAAAGACTAAATATAAAACAATTGATCAACAGGAAATCTTGAAATCTTTTCTGTGATAACATAAACATGGATGCGCATGGTTTCAGGTGCAAGAAAATTCTTGCAATCATTCTCAACCATTCAACCACTCAACCAATTTGCCTGCCCATTAGGCAAGTGACAGAGTCAGAGATACTCTGCGGCCTGAACAATTAAACAATTTAAAGTATTTAAGTCAGTTGGTCAACAAAAATTTGCTCGAACTATGGAATACCATCATAACTGACAATTGATTGGCTGAAAACAATGTTTACGCGCTCCTGTGAGATATCTTATGTACTATGAATGGAACTTAAAATAGTTTAAAGACCTAAGCCAGGCAGGAGCTCAAAGTGGTGACCTAATCTAATGAAAAGGAAATATCGTTTCGAACAAAGGCTCGACAAAGTTGAAAATGCAAATGCAAAGTGTCATTGCAACAACATCAACTTGGGGACAAAACTATGGAGTAGAGATAATTTTTTTTATAAATATTGTTCCCATGCAGTGCACGGCACCAGATCCATTAAGCCTCAAATGCATCCCTTTCCCCGTTTTACTCGTCAATCGGTTTAAATGTAATTGTTGGGATCCGCCACTGTCATAGGGACAGTTTTTTGACGGAACAGCATGTAAATGATCAGCCGGAATCAATAGTTTCGAACAATTGTGTCTATCAAAAATCTTTTGAACGTATGTTGTTTTGTGGTGTTGGTCTTATAAGATATCTATGAGTTGTTGTGACACATATATTGTAATTCTTATAACTCAAAAATTTTTTTACTAAAAAAAAATTCTGTCAAAACAGAACTGTATTTTTTACTAGAAAATCGTACTCGTATTCATATCGTGCACTACAGCATCCAGTAGAAAAACAAGACTTTACTTAGTAAATTGTTTCAGAACTCTAAAACCCCCATAGAAGCATAGTGAGAGAGTTGGGCTTAACGACGGATGATGTGGAGCGAAATCACATCTCCTTCAGACTAGGCCTTGAGAAAAAAACGAAAAAGTTGGTAGTTTGGTTAAAGAAAGTCATCAAATGATAGCTTTGCAATTAATTGAATAATAAAACTAAACAATTAAAATTAATTCCACCTTTCTTTTATTTTACATAATAAACTCCATCCCATCACACAATAAGGAACCCTCAGATTCTAAATTACAAATTTATGCAAAATTAATAATCCATTTCCAACTGCAGTAAATCTATAAATCACATAAAAGCATCAAAAAAATCAGTTATGTGGTATAACAAAAAAGAAAATCAATTATTTTTACCAAAAAACAAAATTTATGATCATCAGCAAATAAGTAAAGTAAATACAATAAATAACCGCAATTACAAGAGGCGAAAATAACTAATTAAAATATTTATCAAATATATTGAATAGCTAAACATATGTTTAATAGAAGTAATCAAAATAATGAGTTATTTCTTTATCAGTTACTCGATTGAATTTTAATAATGATTTGAATAACTTTGATAGTGAGACTAAGAATACTGAACAGTGACAAATTTTTTGTTCGAAGTATTGGGATTATTCCCATTTAAAAATTTGAACTATTAATCTAGATGTTGTAAACTGCCCACATGGTCTCTAACTTTCTTTGTTCTTTGTTCTGACTTAGACAACCAAAGGATTGTTCATTTTTATTGTTAAAAAAGGTTAACATTAACACTACAAAGGTGTATCGAACTTTAAGTTTCAAAATAGTGGCAGTTCTAGATTAAAATATTTTTAAAAGAAATATTAAACTGCAACCAACTATCTTAAATCAAAATTATTATTCTATTAACAAATACTTACAAATGATATCAATGAAAGGCAATAAAATATTGTATAATAAAAGAATAAAAATTTAATTTTATAAAAATAATTGAATTAAATAATAAAACAGAAACGATATGTTATAAATTATCCGATGAAATCTGATGATTTATTTAGAATTAATAAGTTTAATTATTTTTAGTATAATAATCTGTTATAAAGTGAGTGTTTTCACCATTCGGATTGTAAAATGCCATACTCTGAATGAAAAATAAAAAACTCGATTCCACTTTTGTCGCTATATTGGTTGTCGTTTGTATATTTTATTTTCTCTTCAAGGTGACTAAAATGCTAGTACATACTATATATATTCCCTATTAAATCGTACAAATTAAATCCCATGGTTTTTGGTGATGCACATTAGACCGACCCAAAATATACATGTTGTTTTTTCTTGTGTGCTCGGGGCTTAGTTCTTGAATTGGTCTATGCTGAATATCCACACAAAAATTTGGTCAATTGGTGCATCTATAGTTACCGTGGTTGACTTCTATAGTTGTTATAAATGATAACACAATAACTATTTTATTTTAATTCGTTTTATTTAATTAACAATATTTATTTCACAAATTTATATCTTCACTAGCAATTGGACATGTTTCTTCAGATAATCTAGGGAATCATGAGAATCTTTTGAGAATCTTGAAAATAGGAAGAGAGCCTTGAAAATCTTTAGAGAGCCTTAAAATAATATTAGAAAATTTTTAGACACCTTTTTTCTTTGCGATTTTCCACTCCAATTAGATCTTTCAAAATAATAAAAGTCACTTTTACAAAAATTTTATAAATATAACACACAAAATTTTTTGATAAAACTACAATGTTTTTTCTTCAAATCCAAAAATAATTTGTAAATGAAATAAATGTTTGGTTTTTTCAAAGTAAATTTTTTTTTGTAATCTACAATATTTTGGAGATGCTCTTTCCCGTTTTATATTTACTATTTTTTGAATGACCACTATTTAATTATGATATTAAAAACTAAATCTAATCATTTAAAGAGAACGAAAATTATAGTTTTTAATGCTCATCATAGTAGGCGGTTTTTGTACAAATTTGTTTATATAAATTTATCAGTTGTAATTTCCCAAGGAGATAAATAATTTTTAGCCAAAAAATTCGGAAGCAAGTATATTGATAAAAGCACGAGGCCGTAGGCCGAAGGCTATTATCAATACCACTTGCTTTAGGAATTTTTCAAAAAATTATGAGAATTTATCAACAAACGAGGGGAATTCGTTTAGAAAATTTTTTGCCATTTTTCATTTATTTATATACTTTTTATGAATTATGCGTTGGCTTACTGTGATATCACTTGATTATTTCAAAATTAGACTGATAATTTTTAATATCCCAGTAGGCCAGACGTATAAATATTTGTTATTAGTATAATTCAAATGTTATTGCTGAAATTGAATGACGTCATTACATTTTAGAGAATTCCATCGGATGAAAATGTTTTGAGTTTTATTTTAAATTAAATAAAACTCAAAACATTTTCGCTATAATATATATTTATTTGTTATTTTTTACCCCCGAGGGAGTAAAAGATGCCATCCGCTCCGCAAATGAGGGAGCGGAGTTGAACTTTATATGCAACTCGTGCAAAATGGCTATTTATGTATTAAGGACGTAAAATAGGTCTTTTTTACTTGAGAGTGGAACTGTTGCTCGAGGTGTCAGTCGAGGGCAACAAATACTCGAAAGCAAAAAAGATACTTTATGCCCGAATTACATACAAAATTTTTTGTACGAATAAGATTCTGTATTATTTGCATAAATAAAAATACATATATTTACACAAAATAGAAAAATAGTTTTTGATAACATTAGCCACTTTGCAGTCGAGTGAATAGCTGCAGGAATTGATTGTAGCCAATTGGTCTAATATTCAGTCAATCATCAAAAATAGAGCCAAAGCAACAAAAATAGCAATTTTTTGAAATTCAAAAAATACACAATCAAAATCGAAAATTTAGACACAAACAAATATGTTCCGATTTATTTTTTTATTATTTTTAACGTTTGACCACAAACTGTAAATAAAAAAATATGAATATGTTTAACTTATGAACTTATTTTTTCCTTCACTTTATTCAATTCAATTCAGTTCTGTAGTAGCTCAGTTTACGTTCAATGTAAACTGAATATTACCATTGGAACATACAAATTCCGGAATACAATTCACTTTAAGTGAATCATTCAGTAATTCACTCGATTGGAAAGCGCCTATTGTTTAATCTTAATCCAAGTAGTTTTTCGTTTGATAATTATTTTCCTAAATTTCTATAGCAACCAAACCAATTTTTTTTTAAATTTTTACATTAATTTATTTAAAACATTTTGTTTTTCAGTTTCATTTGATCTATCGCATTGCTAAGTATGCATATTTCTTGTAAAATATTTTTTGAGAAAATTGTTAAATTTACGTAATATTTTGTGAATTCTTTTTCTAAATTTCTTTATAGTACAGTGATCAGATTTTTATTTTTTAAGGGCGCTCGCACTTATTTTAAAAATCTTTATTTTTATAATTTATTTTTCGCTCTTGCACTTAGGATAATATTAAAAAATTTACAAAAAAGGTCTTTATAGGCAAAATAAAAATTTACGAGAAAAGATTTTGTTGGCAGATAGATATTTGAAAAAAAAATGAATATATGTAATGCTCTCAGAGATTTTTTTATAATAATTTTTTTTGTTTTTCTTTTCTTTTGGTTTAGTTTGGTTAAAATGTGTATGAAAATAAGTGAGGTCGATATGAATATAAAATAGCTTAGTTTACAAAAAAACAACAACAAAGCTATAATTTTTCCAGATAATACAGTTACTTCAGTCAAATCGAACGCGACTTATGTTTTTTTACTGTTTTAAAAAAAAAAAAAGAAAAACGTGCATTTGCCCTTTTCAGTCAGAATAGATAGAAATAAAATTTATATAAAATTAATTAATAAAAAATAATAGTCGGAAAAAAATTAATTAATTTATAAATATAAATTAATTAATTTTTTTTCGACTATTATTTATTTTAATTTTAACGAAATCCGTTCAATAAATCATTTTAAATAAATAATAATAAATAATTTTATTTACTTCATAATTTAACTCATGCATAACATATTAAAAATTATTCATTATTAAATTATTTACCTAAATGGAGATCATTATCTAAAATTACGATTCAATCATACAAATTTCTAAAATCTTTTCTTATCATATAACGAAATAGGACGAAAACTAACCAAAATACAACAAATTACAAAACAAAAAAAAATATGTATCCGTAAACGGATAGTTAAAAAAAAATAAATTTTATTTTATTCCTCTTTTCTTTGAACGAAATAAATTAAATAAAACCTACCACGTACAAATCTTTATTTCTAAAGTAAAATTAAAATATCTAAGGGCGAAAAATAAGAAAGCAAAATTTCGCTCTTTGAGTGCAGATTTTAATTTATATGTATTTAATTTTGGGAGACAAAAACTTTTTATGGGCAAAATAAAACAAAAATCGGAACACTGAAGCAACCAATTTATCAAATTTTAATTGTATTTAAAATTATATTACAAACAAACAAAAAAATGCTTACATTAAACAATTTTCTCAAAATAAAATTTCACGAAACATATATGTCATGTAAATATATGTATGGTTTTTGTAAATAGCCATAATGTATTTTGTTCTTTTGAGTTCGTTTGATGTTGTCAAAAATATTTACGCTTTAGGGCGTAAAATAGTAATTTTGGGCATTGTTATTTCAATTTTAGGCATTGTTATTTCAATAGAAAAAAAACTCTGCTTTACGCATAATTTTTGAATCGTAAAAGGGCAATTTTATGGATTACTCGTTTAAAAAATATATTAAAAGCAAAAAACAATTGAACTTTTTTTTGTTTTAAAAAAAAAGTGTTTTCCCAACTCTGTCCCTATACAAAAATCCAAAAATAATTTTTTTTTTCATAATTTCTGCGGCCTTGAAATAAAACGCCCTAGGCGAGCGCCTAGTTTGCCTACCCCAAGTACCGGCTCTGAGTGCAAATACCCAAAATGTTTATAGTGATAGAATGAAATCTATTTGACTTCTTAGATCTGACATCATGTTTGTCTCTTATGTAAATACGTCCATATATAAAACATTTAGATACACAAAATTTGTTTAGAACTAAAAAGTTGTCCTTTTAAATGCAGTTTTTTGTTAGTTAGTGTTGGTTATATAATTACTTTTTATTATACTACATAAAACCAGAATTAGAGCACAATGGAATAAACAAACAAGCTAATTTTGCAATGACAACGCACAAAAAATACGCATATGTACTTGAAGCAAGCGTATTCCAAAAAAGCAAATGGCAAGAACAATGTTGAATAACTCACAGCTTCTAACATGGCGTTTTCGCGGTTCACATCACAATCATAATTTCTATTTCAGATTGCTGTGTTTCGATTTAAGTTATAGTTAAAAAACTTCAAACAGCCTACTGCAAAAAGTTGCTACTAATATGATCTTACTTGTGCGTTCTGATAATTATTTAAATTTTTCATCGATCAACCTTTGATCGATCCAATATCTCTTTAAATTGCCAATTCCACATAAAAAACCGAACACAAAATGTTGATTACTTGATTCTATAAAATAATCCGAGATCAGTTTACTGAGTTTATAACATTCTCTGTTCTGCAAGAATACGGCGTTGATCGATGTAAATGGGTCACGTTTATTTCATGTGGCAATTCTTTGTTTTCAGAATAATCCGGTTCTGAATAACGATATTGTAGAACAATCTCTATATTTTAAATAGGTATTGTCTTCTCTAGTATGATCCAGAAGTTGATCTAAAAGTTGTCTTGTGGGAAGGTCTTTTATAATTGGTTTTATTTTCTCTATAGTTGTGAGAAATGTTTCCAATTCTTAAACCTGCTTTTTGTTTTGTGCGAAGACGCCTTTTGAAATCTATATCATGCTATATAAAATAAATTTCAAAAGAATAAAATTTTATCGATTAAATTAATGTACAAATCCTACCAATGATGGGGCAATTACATCTTTTAAAAGTAGCCATTCTTCAAATGCTTTAATATTTAATTATATAGTGGATGCCGCTCTGCAATCTCCCGTTTTATACCATAACGTTTCAATTTTTCATATAGTTTTGTGTGCCATTGCAAAAAAAATTTTCTCCTCTGAAACGGAAGATTGAAATAGGTCTGAATACTGTATTTTTTCAGTTCTTTCAGGTTATCTGAAAGGCGTGTTCATTGGTGACCCAGAATGTTGTCTTAGGGACTGTAGCATGTAGTTTCTTTGTTATAATTTGCCTTTAGAATTGTCGGATAACCTTCACTGATAGTACGTATCCTGAGAAATATATAAAATTGCTAGTTAATAGATGTCAAACTTGAATAGCTTATGGCATTACTTATGGAAAAAGGTTTAATAAAATCAACGAGAATCTAAAAAATAAAGTAAATAATTTCAAATAGTGAAATTTAAATCTATAATCAATAATTTGTATATTAATAAATTATTGTTAATAGAATATACAAAACAAACTTTTTATATATACTTTTTACTACGCGTTTCGAGTGTAAACACTCCTCTTCGGATAACAAAAATATATTGTATAAAACTAAACTAAATTTTGCTGTTCAATGTATGCACGTTTCCGTATGTACACTGTAACTGATCTATTATATAAAATCGTTTCACCGTCTGTGCTTATTTTTGGTAGTACCTAACCATATATTGTATATTTTTGTTATCCGAAGACGAGTGTAATAAAACTTATACATAAAAAAGTTTATTACTTCGGTCTGAAAGACCTAAGTATTACATTCATGAGCTCAAAGTAAAATTCTTACCCCCACTTTTTTGACATTTCTCGACGTTTTAGGACCTCCTGATTCTAAAAAAGTCCAAGCGGCAGGTATATCCGCTAGAAATAGGTAGATTTCGGGATCAGACAGTTATGTGTGCAATTAGAATCGGATTTATCAGATTACTTTAAAAAAAACTAACATTAGATACAAATAAAACTAACAATTCATTTTAAAAAACATATTGTGAATTAATGGAAATGAATGTAAAATTAATTAAAATAGATATAAAATTAACTAAAATTATGCGAAATCTACCTAAAAAAATTTAATTACCGCCACTGAGGTAGAGTACAAGATTTTTTTTTTTGTTGTTTTTCGTAGGAAGTTGGAAATTTTCACCGAAAACATTTGAAACACGACTTTAGCATTAAATAATTATATATCAAATAATTAAAATAATTATTCTTATTTTGTTGACTTATAATTTTTGTTGCAACTAACACTTCTAACAGTCTAGTTTAAACTAATTTAGAAACGATTATAAGGTGATAATTACCATTGCATAATTTCAACGGTTTTTTAAACCATTTTTTGCTTCTAATATGATTACAACTATCCATACGCATACATCACATATATAGGTGCATACAACTACAAAAACGCAAAACATTTTTTCCAACCAATATTTTCAACAAGTTAAGAACAATTTCCATACACACATTGTTTTAATTATCATTTCCATTTGCAGATCTATTATCTCTCTATTTCACGTATTTTACTAACATTTTCTTACATAAAAGTAAATACCTCATTAAATATATGCAATCTTCTAAAAACCGCTTGGAAATTTAGTTTAACCCAAAATGCAATTCATTTTGGTAAATAGAAAATGTAATTTTTCTATGAAATCTACCTATAAAAAAATCTAGCTAAAAAAATATTAGAAAAACATTATCAATCTCATAATATTCAAATGTTGTTTTTTTTAAACAATTCGAAAACAAAACAAATACCTATAAACAAAAACCAATACTTAACTCCTTCTTTTCATTTTCCCACAATTTTTGTTTTTTTTTTAAATAGACAAAGAAAAAAAACTTTAATTTGATTTTAGGGGTGATGTATGTAGTTTTATCTATCTACAATAAATTTATTTTAAGGTTGTTTGGGATTACGGTTATTTTGTTTAATGTTTATAAGTTTAACACTTATCTGTAATTATTTAGTCTAATTGATTGGTAAAAATACGTTTCATATACTTAATTTTTTAAGCGCCCATTGTATGCATGAACTTAGATATGATTTGTTTTGTGTTTTATTTATTTATTTTTCAATTTTTTTCGGTTTTTATAATTTTCTTAGTGGTATTCACTGGCTTTAGATTTTTCACACAATAGGTGTAGTATAATGCTTATAAAATTGGAACCTATTTTGTTAGAATGTTGAAAATCTCTGACGTTATAAATGAAAAATGTATCTAAGAGAAAATAGGAGTTTAAACAACATAAACTCAAAAATGATGAAAGCATAGCCGTTTGCGTTTGTATTGGTTTCAACAAACTTAGCGGCTCAACCTCTGGACTTGGATCATTTTTTTTTTAAATTCTGGAAAGATTTATATTTGAAGTACGTGAAAAAAAGTTTTCAAATATGAGCTTGGCCATTTCAGCTAGATCAAGGGCAGCAAAGTTTAGTAAATTTTTAAAACAGCTGATTTTTGAGGAACCTGAAACGCCAAAGTTGTCATCTGGATAAAAATGATAGAAAAAGGTTTAAATATTCAATATTTTTAAATTTTATTAAAATATTATTATTAAAACGGAAGTTATAGCGCCCTAGATTATTCGACATTTTAGGCTCTAGCCGCTTAACCGGTACCCGGATATGGCCAGTTCACGAACTTGTCCAAGACATTATTTGCCGAAACATACACAGAAAATTATTTTGGTGTAGGTCGAAAAATGCGACCGTGAGAGTGCCGCTAAATTCCGTTATACCTCATATCGTTATATATATATATATATATATATATATAATTTTTTTTTTTTTTTGTTTTTCCATCTCCGCTTATCACATATAGTCGTTTGGCATCAAAATTTTTCTGAAATTCCGAGATGAAGCCCATTGCAATAGGTAGATTTTTATATGAAATCTACCTAAAAGCAAAAAAAAAACAATGTATGTCTGTCTGTAGGGCGGCCGGCCGTCATTACCTACGCTGCAGGGAAAACCGCTGGAGGGATTTCAAAATTTTTTTTTTCTCAAAATAGGTATACTCAAGGGACAGGTAAGAAGGACGCTGTGTTCGATAACTTTACCGGAAGTGTGTCAAAAAAATCATTATGTGTGTCAAAAATAGCAAATTTTAATGTTTGTTGCTTAAAATACGTTCATTTTAAGTGATTACGAGTAGGAACATTAAATTCGGAGAAATCTTGATGGTAGGGATTGGTATGTGAGATCAAAAACTAGATTATTGCAGTACAAGTTTGTCAAAAAATGTTGTCAAGTGTGTCAAAAGAAAGATTTTTATTTATTTTTTTACCCAATGTTTTGGAAAAAAAATAAAATTGTTTGTTTGAAATGAAATTTTTTATTATTATTGAGAATTATGGCATTATAAGTTTGTCAAAAAATTGTTGTCAAATGTGTCAAAAAATGATTTCATTTATTTTTTAGCCAATTTTTTGGAAAAAAATGTAGCTGTTTTTATGACGTAAATGTAATTGAAAATGAAATTGAACATGGAAATTTTTGAATATGTTATAGTTTTTGAAATATTTTTGGAATTTTGAAAAAGTTCGTATTTTTGATTTTGTAATAATTTTTGCAATATTTTTAGAATTTCGGAAAAAGTTTTAATTTTTGATTTTGTAAGAATTTTTGGAATATTTTTAGAATTTTGAAAAATTTTTAATTTTTGATTTTATTATAATTTTTGGAATTTTGAAAAAATTTTTAATTTTGTAATAATTTTTGCAATATTTTTAGAATTTTAAAAAAGTTTGAATTTTTAAGAATTTTTGGAATATTATCGGAATTTAGAAAAAGTTTAAATATTTGATTTCATTCTAATTTTTGGAATATTTTTGGAATTATGAAAAAGTTTGATTTTATTTAATTTAACAATATTTTTGGAATTTTAATTATAAATTTTCGGCAACGTATTGATGTTTCGTGTTAGTTTTGTAATAAATTTCTAAACAGAGATAAAAAATACTTGTACTTTAACAAAGAGTTATGTTTGATATACATCGCTGCCCAAAACTAAAAACCATATCCTCGTGAAAGTTTTTTGCCGAAAACTATATCAAAATCCTTCACCCAAACCGAAGTCTTGATATCTCAGAGCTGTGAGATTTCAGCCCCTCCATATTTTTGTGGATTATATTAACAATAATTTATTAATATAAATTATTGATACAATTTAAATTTCAATTTGGAGACCAATATTAACTAAATGTCCAATGAAACTTGCTTCAGATCTAGGTGAATTTGAATTTTCACTATTATTAACAGTACCAATATCACTAATAGTACCAATATTACTTACAGTCCCAGTATCACTAATAATACTAATATAATTGTTACAAATATTAAATAACTAAAAATTCACTTTTTTTACTACACTGCTTGTTTAAAGCATTATAAATTCATAATTTTAGCAATAAGGTATATTTCAATAATATATCTTAAATAAACTGGCAAGCGATGTAACCGTTTAAGCGTGATAGTGGAAAGCTAAAACTGATTAGCTTTGGCACAATCTTTTTTTCCTTCTTCCTTTCTCTTTAGTCTTTACACGAGATGTTTATGAAAATCCGTTTTAGAGATAAAGTGGATAGAATAAACCAGTTAATTTTGTTTCAATTACATGCGTTTTATATCAAAGCGAAATAGTTTTGGGACAACCTTTTTCTCTTACTCTTTGATATATGTTCTTATTGGAAATTAATAAGGTATTTTCAAATTAAAATACTTAGCATTAGAATTTTAGTTTTAATCTAAAAAAATTTTTCGTTTTATTGTAGGACGATTTTCTTGATATCGCTCATGCATGCTTTTTTTTGTGGGTGTGTGTTTGAAGTAGAAATATGAAATTCGATAACCTACAGCAACAATTATGATAAAACCAAATAAAAAGTTAAGATAAAATTTTAATGTAATTTAGTCTCTTTAGACAAGAATATTAAAGATATGTAACTGGTTAATTATTGAAATGAAACGAAGATTAATTACATTAAACAAATTAAAAATACATTAATTTGCAGGGTCTCATTTTTTCGCAACACAAACGACGAGTTTTTTAGATCAGCTTCTTATACAAGCCCAAACCATTTACCACCTTTATCATAAACACAATAAATATCTAATAAATAACATAATTTCACTTCAGTATAACATAATTTAAACTTCTAAAAGAAAATGTAATAAAATTTTCCAACACAGTTGGAAAAATAGCAATAACAATACAAAGGTGTCATTCCTCAAAAAGTAAGTTAAAATATTTAGTAATAATCTTATTTTCATATATTAGACATTATCACCATA
This sequence comes from Diogma glabrata, assembly GCA_963693315.1. Classification (NCBI taxonomy): domain Eukaryota; kingdom Metazoa; phylum Arthropoda; class Insecta; order Diptera; family Cylindrotomidae; genus Diogma; species Diogma glabrata. The sequence goes on along the minus strand of OY856187.1, from coordinate 36,188,045 downwards.
GGAGGGATAATATATTTTCACATAAACCTAAATAAATTTTTCATGTTCCATAATTTTACTTATTTATTTTTGTTTAATTTAATTTCATTTATTTTTTCCGTTTCATTTCTTAGAGCACCCACATACCTACCTCTCATATATCCTTTACTTATTTTCCTTATTGTTTATAGTCGTATGTTATCCCATTCCTTTGGATGGAAAATTATTATTTTTTTTGGTCGTGTTTTTCTTTTAGTTCATGTCATAATAATTTTCTCTTATAAGACCGCAAATAATAATAATATATTTACATTCTACTTAGGTTACATTCCATAAAACTTCTTAACTATTCTTTGTTTTCTTTTGGTTATATATTTGTGGGAAATTGTGTTGGTAAAGTTTTTGTTTTTTGAGTTAAACGATTTTTTTGAAAATAAACAAACATATGTGAAGACATTGAAAATTTGCATTGTATGGCGTACACCTTTTTCTGCACCTCATCAGAGCAGTATACATTCAGTTTCTTATACTTCTAGGCAGAGGAAATTGAATAATTCCATCACAATTATAATAATTCATATCAAACTTCCATCATTTGTAAGTCGGAGGCTATCACAAAATCATTATGAATGAAAATCAGCGATCATAAAACAAGTATATTCACATGATCTTACATTTTTGACGATCTGCTTTTTATTTTTGATATTGTGGAATTCAAAGAAAACAAAATTAATAAATTAAGAAAAAAATCAGAATTTCAAATTATTTTTTTTTTTGATTGACAAGAGAATTCTTAAAAACTGTAAAAAACTTTTACCATTACATTACAATAAATATGTACAACGGAAAAAATTATTGATCATAAATGATCTTAATATTGCATTTGTTTTATTTGTTGTCTTATGTGTGAGATACGATCAATTTTTCTGAAATAAAAATAAAATTTGAATTTTATTAAAAAAAAAGGGAAAACATATATAAATTGACATAAATGGAAATTATGTTTTCATTGTTTTTGATGATTTGAATTTTTATTTTTCTTATCTAAAAAAAACGAATTGGATGGATGGATTTTTCTCTTTTATAATAAAACAACAACAAAAGGATTCAAATATATTTAAAGTGATATGATCGATTTTATATAGAAGTTTTGCATAAACATTTTATTTTTATTTTATATTGTTTATGTTAAACATACAATGTGAGTGATGATGTTTTGTTGTTTGAAGTGTTATTGATGGCAGATGTTTTCTACCTTGGTGGGATTTTTTGCATTTCAAGAAATGTTTAAACGATTAAGAAACAAGGTTAACATGATATATACTTGACTTATTAAATGAAATATATGAATGATATATAGTGAACTTAATTTTTCTTTTATTTCTATCAGACCCAATAAGCTCAGAAACAGCGAATTCGGATAAACTTTAGAAAAGGATTTACTCCATAGTTTTTAATTATCAATGTAAAACAGAATCTTACTATTCAGGCTACTACTTGTAGCGGTTTCTTTGTACAAACACCTTCCATGGAGAAAAGAGCCGGATTTGGACCCGATCACTAAATTTTAAGCGTGTCGAAAAATTCATTTGACTATACATTTGGTGCCGATCACTATATTGTAAGTGAATCAAAACTTAATTTTCATACATGTTACGTCCGATTAATAAATTGTAAATAACTCCGAATTTCTTTTTCGTACATTTGGACGCGATCACTAAATTGTGATTTGTGAGTGGGTAAAAAATTAATTAATCTTATTTTTATATATTTGGGTCGAATCGCTTAATTGTAAGTGTTTCAAAATTTATTTTCATACATATTTGCTTATAAATCGTTTGATTTACGTTATAAAAAGTTGTAACCTATGCTTGAATGTAGGGCCGTGTTGATTAACTCCTGCTAAGTATATGCAGTATAACAACCAGCATTTTCACCTCCCCAATTGCTTCATTCAGCTACATGGTGGGTTTAAAAATAAAGCAACCATCCATTTTGAATATTGAGAGTCTTGTTAATTTGATCACTCCGCAGAATAAAATAAATATTAAATTATTATTAATTGTGGTTGGTGTGTAGTTTTAAACACTGAAATTAATTCACTCAAGATAATTTAACATTAATCAAATAAATTTTTATTTTATCTACCTTGTAGGCATTTATTAAGATTCTAGTTAAAAAATATGGAGGGGCTGAAATCTCACAGCTCTGAGATATCAAGACTTCGGTCTGGGTTAAGGATTTTGATATAGTTTTCGGCAAAAAACTTTTATAAGGACATTGTTTTTAGTTTTGGGCAGCGATGTATATCAAACATAACTCTTTGTTAAAATACAAGTATTTTTTATCTATGTTTAGAAATTTATTACAAAACTAACACGAAACATCAATACGTTGCCGGAAAATTATTATCAAAATTCCAAAAATATTGTTAAATTAAATAAAATCAAACTTTTTTCATAATGCCAAAAATATTCCAAAAATTAGAATAAAATCAAATATATAAACTTTTTCTAAATTCCAATAATATTCCAAAAATTCTTAACAATTTAAACTTTTCCAAAATTCTAAAAATATTGCAAAAATTATTACAAATCAAAAATTCAAACTTTTTTCAAAATTCCAAAAATTATAATAAAATCAAAAATTTAAAATTTTTCAAAATTCTAAAAATATTCCAAAAATTCTTACAAAATCAAAAAATGAAACTTTTTTCAAAATTCTATGTATATGTATAAAATTCAACAATTCTATTTTTTTCAATATTCTAAAAATATTGCAAAAATTATAACAAAATATAAAATTGAAACTTTTTTCAAAATTCCAAAAATATTCCAAAAATTAGAATAAAATCAAATATTTAAACTTTTTCTAAATTCCAATAATATTCCAAAAACTCTTAAAAATTCAAACTTTTTCCAAAATTCTAAAAATATTGAAAAATTATTACGAAATCAAAAATTGAAAATTTTTTCAAAATTCCAAAAATTATAATAAAATCAAAAATTAAAAATTTTTCAAAATTCTAAAAATATTCCAAAAATACTTACAAAATTAAAACTTTTTCCAAAATTCTAAATATATTGCAAAAATTATTACAAAATCAAGTATACAAACTTTTTTCAAAATTCCAAAAATATTTCAAAAACTATAACAAATTCAAAATATTTTATTTCTCTTTTAAATTATCTTGACCATTAATTGATTTTAATTTGTACTTGTGTAACTGATAGTAACTGATTTTTATTTTTTAATGTTTTATTTATCAACTCTTACACCTGTGTTGTAATTTTATATCTGTATGTTATTTAATATATATTTACTCATCTATTTACTTACATCGAATTTATATACAACAATAAAGCTGATGATTATTAGCTGATGATGTTATGAGACTATAACGAAATGCATTCGAATAAAATAAATTTATTTTGAAATCTATATTCGGGGGCGTTTTAATTATAAAACTTTATTAAAAGTTTAAGTAATAGTGAACTTACAATGCCATAATTCTCAATGATAATAATAAAATTTCATTTCAAACAAACAATTTTATTTTTTTCCAAAAAATTGGGTGAAAAAATAAATAAAAATCTTTCTTTTGACACACTTGACAACATTTTTTTGACAAACTTATAATTCAATAATCTAGTTTTTGATCTGACATACCAATCCCTACCATCAAGATTTCTCCAAATTCAATGTTCCTACTCGTAATCACTTAAAATGAACGTTTTTGAAGCAAAAAATATGAAAATTTGCCATTTTAGACACACTTAATGATTTTTTTGATACATTTCCGGTACAGTTATCGAACACAGCGTCCTTTCAGATCTATTCCTTGAGTATACCTATTTTTAGAAAAAAAAATTTTGAAATCCGTCCAGCGGTTTACCCTGCAGCGTAGATAATGACGGCCAGCCGGCCGGCCGGCAGACAGACATACATATTTTTTTGCTTTTTTAGAATCAGTAGGACCTAAAACGTCGAGAAATGCCAAAAAAGTGGGGGTAAGAATTTCACTTTTGGCTCATGAATGTAATATTTAGGTCTTTCAGACCGAAGTAATTAAATTGGATAATACTCATTGGCGCACAACACAAAATCATTTCTAATTAAAAAATCCGTTCTAAGACAACCGTTTTTTCGTATAATAATGACAAAAATATTTACATTAATTAATTAATTGCTGAAGAGTATAATTATTTTTGTTTTAAGAAACATTGGGTCCGTCATTTTTCACTTCAAAAACTTTATTTATATTTGCATAAAATATTTTCTATCTTTAAGAGACTTTTTTCTTTGATTAATTGTTTTCTAAACTTATTACTTCGGTCTGAAAGACCTAAGTATTACATTCATGAGCTCAAAGTCAAATTCTTACCCCCACTTTTTTTTGGCATTTCTCGACGTTTTCGGAGCTACTGATTCTAAAAAAGCAAAAAAGAAATGTATGTCTGTCTGCTGGCCGGCCGACGGCCGTCATTACCTACGCTGGAAAGAAAACCGCTGGAGGGATTTCCAAAATTTTTTTTCTCAAAATAGGTATACTCAAGGGACAGGTCCGAATGGACGCTGTGTTCGATAACTATACCGAAAGTGTGTCGTAAAAATCATTATGTGTGTCAAAATTAGCAAATTTTCATATTTTTGGCTTAAAAAACGTTCATTTTAAGTGATTACGAGTAGGAACATTGAATTTGGAGAAATCTTGATGGTCGGGATTGGTATGTGAGATCAAAAACAAGATTTTTGCATTATAAGTTTGTCAAAAAAATGTTGCCAAGTGTGTCAAAAGAAAGATTTTTATTTATTTTTTACCCAATTTTTTGGAAAAAATATAATTAATTATTTATATGACATGAAATTTTATTGTTATCATTGAGAATTATGGCATCATAATTTTGTCAAAAAAATGTTGTCAATTGTGTCAAAAGAAAGATTTTTATTTATTTTTTACCCAATTTTTTGGGAAAAAATAAAATTAATTATTTATATGACATGGAATTTTATTATAATTATTGAGAATTAAGGCATTATAATTTTGTCAAAAAAATGTCAAGTGTTTCAAAAGAAAGATTTTTATTTATTTTTTTACCTAATTTTTTGGAAAAACATAAAACTAATTATTTGTTTGAAATGAAAAATGAAATTTTATTATTATTATAGAGAATTATGGCATTATAAGTTTGTCAAAAGCATAATGTCAATTGTGTCAAAAAATGGTTTCATTTATTTTTTTAGCCACTTTTTTTGGAAAAAAAAATTTTGCTGTTTTTATATGACGTAAATGTAATTGAAAATGAAATTGGACCTAGAAATTTTTAAATTTGTTATAGTTTTTGAAATATTTTTGGAATTTTGAAAAAAGTTTTTATTTTTGATTTTGTAATAATTTTTGCAATATTTTTAGAATTTTGGGAAAAGTTTTAATTTTTCTTATAATTTTTGCAATATTTTTAGAATTTTGATGTTGCGTGTTAGTTTTGTAATACATATCTAAAGTCTAAACAGAGATAAAAAATACATGTATACTTTAACAAAAAGTTATGTTTGATATACATCGCTGCCCAAAACTAAAAACCATGTCCTGATAAAAGTTTTTTGCCGAAAATCAAAATCCTTAACCCAGACCGAAGTCTTGATATCTCAGAGCTTTGAGATTTCAGCCCCTCCATATTTTTATGGTTGAGATATGTTATGTAAATTCATTTAAGATTTGGAGCAAAATGACTCTAAAAGTTTGCTACATGGTGGGATCAGCCAAAAGACGTAGATGTAGACGTAGATCAAAGGTGTCAAAGAGCACCTAATAGAATCTACGAATAGAAAATGTTAAATTAGCCATCATTAAAAATGATCAATTTGGACATTCAAAATTAATCGACAACCGAAATACTCGGTTCCTCCCCTTTTAATATTACTACTGATAAGAAACCGAATAAGTGTTTATTTTGACAGAAAATAAAACTGCCACTGTATCTACTCTTTATTTTTTAATTTGGTTATATTGAAGTGTTACAATTAATTGTTGACATCAAATATTGTCAATAAGCCATATGTTAACAAAAAAAACGAAAATGATTATAATCCTTTGAAAGTAATTACCAAAACTTATGATATGATTTTATTTATGATTTTCAATTAAATATTTTTTTTATCGAACAGAATATATATTGACATGATAGAGTTGTTATGTGGTGAATTGAATTAGTTTGATTTTGTATTTTGCCGAATTTATAATATAATTATCAGTACAAGTACGATTATAGAGTAAAATTTGATGAAAACTATAACTGACAACCTTTTGCTAGTATGACACCAAGTTATATTCCAACATTAACTAACAAGGATCTGTTGCCATAATTTTACAAAAACTTTATCCTTTAACGTCACTTCGTAATAAGTCCGTGAACTTTGAAAGCAGCCGGCAACGATAGAACTTACGAAGGCTATTTATATTGGCTGTTCCAACTAGTGTTGAGATAATCTTAAGAAGTCCCTCGGGCTGTAAGTATAATTTTATTGTATGTAGAAGCCTCAAGTGACCAGTCACTTGACTGTGTATAGAGCTGCTTTGAAATTTTTAAAAAGAGCTACCTGCACAAACTGGGTTGTATTTTGGCACATTCGGTTGGCATGAAATAATTTTTGGTGTACGGTTTAAATAATTTTCCAGCATCATCGTAAACAAAAACAGTGACCAAGGAACAGAATGTTTCAGTTCATGAGATTTAAATTGAATCCTACCATTACACAAAACTCACCGACACATTAATAATCTTCATTATAAACTCTATAAACATGGCTTAGTATTAACATTTATTAATTACTCCTAATTAATAATTCTAAAACCTTAATACATAAAAACTCCACATTTTTTTGCCAAATCTGTTTTCATCATCGTTTAACGTAATCGTTTGAGATTAAAGTGAATTACCAACGTTTTGTGGTTGAACAAGTCAAAACTAAATGAATTTAATTATTTCGAATACATTTTCTTTTCATGAAAATCTTATTTTCGTTGTCCTTTAAGTTTTATACTGGTAAAAATGTTTTTACGTACGTCTACTATATGTAACCATAAAAAATAGGGTTTCTGTTTATAATATATATGACATAAGTTCATAAATTTAGAAAAAGTAGAGATATACCGTTCATTCTTTTGGTTCTTGTAAATATGTAGACGTGTTTTTATTTAGTTTCTTGCTTAAGACCTTCCTAAGTTTTTCAATTAATTTGGCTTTGGGTTCTGTAATATAATTTATATTGTATTTTTATATTTTTAAAATAATGAAAGAAAGGTTGTTTATTTTTATTTAATAAGTTACAAAATATTGGTTTATTATTATTCATAAAGGTAGAATATAAGTTGGTGCTCAATCAATCCAAATCAATTGCTATGGTATCTTACAAGTTACAACCCCGTTTTAGGCATAATACACCAATTACAGACATACACCATTTTCATTCATTCCATTAACTCCTGCAGTTTAAATATTTAATATATTTTCCTCGCAACTTAATGATTAGTTAAGAGCTTTGCGATGATGATTATGAATTATGATTTAATCTAAAATTTTATGATTGTTTAACAATCAAATTGCGGCGTTTTTTTTGTTGTGTAGAATAAATCTTACTTTGAAACATAATAATCATAATAAAAAAGAGGAAGAAATTCAAATTGAAGAGTTGAAATTTTTACGATTTTTTTTATGTTTAAAATATCTGTATATATATTGTTGGAGTGGGTCATGTAAAAACGAATTATGTTTTGTGAAATATAAAAAAGAAAATTGCATGATTTTTATTTGTAAAAGTCAGCACGATGGGAAAATTAATTGTGTTTTTTGTAGATACATTTTCTACATTTTTGACGTTGTGGTCGCTAGTATCTATGTGGATATCTGATGAATTTATAGTTTTACGGATCTTAATGCAAAGTTCTGGTCGTTTAATGTATTTTTAAAGAAGTGTTAGGCTTGCTTGGATATCGCTTGGTCTATCCGAAATTCGCAATATCATCTACAAAGCCAAGAATTTGACGTGATTTAAGATTTGACAAAATTTTATTTCGAAACCATAAAATATGATTAACCTTAAAATAACAAGCAAAAAGTACATATCAAATCAAAATAAAATTAAATTTTTTCAATTAGATTTATGTAATTAAAACCAAAACTATACATAGAATAAAAACAATTTTATCTGTCTGAAGTGTAGACAATTTAAACTCTTTAAATTAACTCAATAATAACCTAACAATTCACTGTTTAAAAATGTTAAACTTTTTTTTCCTAAGAGGGTAGTAATGTAGTGCAAATGGTATACACTTCAAAACTAAACAAACATTGGAAATCCTGTATTTAAATCATCGCCGATCTAATAAACCAACACCATATAACGTTCACAATAGAAGGCAAACTTTTTTCCCAGGTTCAGGCCTGTTATGTTTCTCTAAAATGTAATTATTTTATATTTCTATAACGTTTAGACTGTGGTTTTTCTTATAAATAAAATATTTGTGCATTTTATTGCATTTGTTCATCAGAACCAGAAGAAAGGTGACCTTCATGTGAGAAGCAAGACTGCTACAGTTCTTACAAAATTTTTAAGTTTGTTGATATTTAACAGTTTTGAAATAATGATACACTACAATTTGTTTTCCTAAACGTAGAAGTATATACTCAATGTATAGAACAACATGCATAAATAACACAAAGTTTATTTTTTATAACAAAAATGTTGTACAGAAGATAATAAACATTTTATTATATTTATGGAATAGCCATGACTTTGATGATGTAACATCAAGAAATGTTCGAATGAAACAGATTCGTTTACAGATTAAAAAGAAGTTTATACAGAATATCATATACAGTAAAACGAATTGTGAAATCACTGCGAATGTTTAAATTAAATTTGTTGGCGGTTGTCGCCTATAATATATCTTATGTTGGCTTGTACTTGTTGAATAAATAAATTGACACTAATCAGTGTCAAATGTTGTCTTCAGTTTCGGTTGTTGAAAATGGGTGGTACAATGAAATATCTGATTCAATGAGAAAGGAACACCATTTATTTTAGTTTAAAGCTAAGAACCCCGTAAAGATTTTGCTAACTACTACTTAATTCGAATATGCTCCCACCATCTCTTTATTTAACTAAGATCATTCTTGGTTCTCTTATCGCTATTTTTTTTAAATTATTTGCTACTGAAAATAAAGCAAAACAACTTTATTTTTAATTAAAAAAATCAACATAAGTACATTTTATAAAAACGAGAAAAACCTCATAAAGATAATAACTAAATAATAATATCCCATTAACTACTTCACAAACATAACAAATGAAAGAAAAAAAAATAATTATGTAATAATTTTTTCTAAAATCTTGAATATTTAATCTTTCAACCTTGTTGTTCTTCCACCCTACGACCCTTATTATTTGCCAAACAACAAGAAAAATAAAAAAAATATAAAAAGAAAAGTAATAAAAAAATTTTGTTGGACAATTTTCTTCTTAATGTTTTTTTTATTTAATACTTTCTTTTGTTATATGTTTTTAATTATCATAGGAAAATGAGAAAATTTTGGTTATGATGAACGAATAAAATTTTCTTTTTTCGTTATTTAGATAAGAAAATTTTACTTACGATAAATTTCAATTTAATGAACAAAAATGTTTATTGCGTTTTGCTTATCATTGTTGGTTAATGACAAATATAAATATTTCAATTGAAATTTTGATTGCAAATCACTGTTGTAACATATATGTTTAAATCATATAATTACCACTGTAAAACGGTTTCGAAGTGGTTGAAAACTGTATCAAACAAAACTATAAACACAAATTCAAAACTCAAACAAATCAATGTAAATTAAATGATCAATCAAAATTATAAGAAATAAAGAGAATCAACAACAACAGAGAATCCACCAAACATGTCGAAATCATAATCTAAAGTGATATATGTTTATTTTCTTAAATATTTTTTTCTTTTAAATTTTTATAGTTTTCTTAACACAGTTTTGTAGTTAAAGGTATAATTTTTTTTCCTCTATAGTAAAATAACTCATTGTGTGAGGCCAAATGTTTAAACATTTATGATTGAATTGCATTATTTATGATCATTAATGCTGAGAAAATAAAATAATAAAAAATTAAAATTAATGTAATGTATGTAGTTGAAGGAGTTATCCCATATTTAGAATTTCAAAATGAGTTCTTTCTATGAATAGTTAGTGTTTACTATAGTACTATGTTTTTCCTCAAAAGCCATCCTCCATTTGGTTTTCGTTACGAAACCCAAAAGCATTGTCCTCCTAATCTTACCTTACCTATAATTAAACCGAGGAAGAGCAAAGAAGAAGAATTTTTTTTTATTTTCTATTTATTAATTAATGTGTTTATACCGCTATAAAAATAGCTTATTACTTTTAATTTTTATGTTGCTAATTTCTTTCCTCTCCCACAACAAAACAGTGAAGTGGCGGCATCCTTTTTAAATTATATTTAAAAATACATAGATTGTTTTTGTTTAAAAACATTAAGACAAAGAGATTTCATGTTTTTGTTGGTACTCGGTTTAAGTTCAAAGTTGAAAGATAGGTTAGTTTAGGATTTTTGTTTAAATTCTTTAATCATTTGGCAGTTCTTTGAAACCTTTCGACCCTCAATTTAAATTAAAAAAAAAATTCCGTACGAAAACTACTTTTTTGATGTATGTATGCCGTCAATATCGATGATTTTTTAATATTAACTATATACAATTTACACATTTTTTTCATAATTATTAAATAACTATATTTTATAAAAATTTTAACACATACTAATTTGAAGCTCAAAAAACAACCATATATACGAAAAAGTAAACAAACAATTTTGACATTTCTCAATAATATATTATATTGTACATTATGCAAGCAAAATATTTAAAGAAATTGTTTAATCTTAATCAAAATAAAATTTTTTATAAATTTTGAAATAAAACTATGTTGAACAAGCAACCTATCACCAAAATATTTGTTATTTTTTTTCAAACAAATCGTATAACTATGACAACAAAAAATAACCAATATGTTAATTGGATTATGAAATTTTGAATTGAAAGGTTGCTTTGATAAAAATTTCTATTTTTTATAGAATTTAAACAAATACAAATGTTTTTTACTTTTTTGGACGTAACTATGAAAACTTAACTACCTACTTACTTAACTACGTAACTTTATACTCAAGCAAGGAGAAAAGGCGTATGGAAAAATATTCTTTATTCAAGAAAACATATAATGCTTTATACATGTTTTATATAAGTGTTTGAATAAAGTTGTACATAAGTTGTTATTCAAGACTTATTCAAATACTGTTAAAATGTAACTTTAATAATTCAAATACTGTCAAAATGTTACTCGAGTAAATCAAGATAATTACTCAGTGCGTATTCAAGAACCGATACCACTGAAAAAAAATTGGTAATTGTTTTCTTTATCACAGTTGAAAAACTAACTGGAATTTTTAAAGCAGACTTTTGCAATATGAGTTATGTAAAGAAAGGTATTTATTGAATTACAAAGCAAATAAATCTAAATTTAATGCACAAACTTTAAAACAACTCTTGCATCATAATTTATTTCTATAGAACTGCTATAAGTGTGAATGCAACTTGCTAAAATAATAAATAATTAATCGTAATTTTCGTTAGCTGTACAAATGTTAACCGATTTTAAGATTTTCTTCTTTGTTTATTTGATTTGTACATCATTTTTTTTGTTCGAATTTATTTTTTGTGATAAAAGTATTGAAATCAGAAATGAAATCATGTATGATTTGAAATTTCAAAGTGATATAATGTTTGAGTTCTTTTTGAATGGATTAAGTTTTAATTAAAATTATTGGTTAAATTGTGCGTGCAAAAACTAAAAAATTAATTATAATTTGGATGGGTTTTTTGTGAACAATTAAGCTTAAGTACATATTGGAAATCACTTGAATTTTGCAATTCGAAATAACTTTTCATTTTCTCTAAAATTCCTTCAGAAAAAATTTTTTGGGTTTCGTGTCAGGATTCGAACTAACATTCATCAGAGACACATGTTCAAATCCCGTGTGTCTTACACAACTTAGTCAAAGCGTCGATGACGAAACATATTTTAGTTTTGATGTTCAGATAATTTCTAAATTGAAACTTCATCATTTTTCGTATTTACTTAAGTAGAATCTTTCATCTATGATTACATATTGGAAATGATTATATTAAATAAACGTTCTATATGGAATCCATAAGTCAGTTGCAAATATATTCCGCGGTTCTTTAGATGAAAACGACGTTTTGATATAATCTTTCAGAGGCGAATTGCGCACAATATAGCGACATATATACATTTAATATATATAAAACGGAATTGATTGACAAATTATCATCAGTTTATTTATTTGTTGGCCAACTCAAATCATTATATAAACCGTCATCAGAAATGGTGCAGGATATTTGATTAAATGACTATTATATTTGGACCTTTAATATAATCACACAAAGAAATTAATAGTAATGTTACGGTACTTAAAGGAATTCGGAGTGAACAGACCGTTCCCATTCGAATCCGAGATTTGGGAATCTCTTATTATCTTTTTCCTTAGTTTATCTCGACATTACAAAAGTAATGTCTAAATTAAAATTAACATAAATATTAATAATAAATACCTTAGTTGTAACTGTTGATTGCTGTCATCAATATTCTGTTGTTTTAATTTATTTGTTTGATTTTCCAATATCCCTTGACTAGCGTTTGACCTTCTAACTTCCCATTTATATATCTGCCTTTGAATCCATGCGGTTTTAACAACCGGAACAACCATCAAACAAACGATTGTCTCTAACTGTGGTAATAGCTTCGATCACTGTTATCCTTGCTATTCATACTTTCGATAACATCAGTGGATACTTTATCTTCATGTACTGCCACAATTTATAAAGCAGATTTAACAATTAATGACAACAATTATCCTTCTATGAAATAAAATAAAAAAATATAATTGAAATTGTCATCCAAATTATCAGCTTTTTGATGAACAAACAAAAACACAAATCACTGTAAACTACTTAGCGGGGTGTAATCTTCCATTGTAATTACAGCCAATAAATAATGCTTTCACAAAAAAGTTATTAAAATTAGAAATCAATTTTAACAATTAAACAAAACGACCTTGGAATTTTTCTTTGTTTACACTTCTTTTTTATTTGCTTGATTGCAATTAAATACATCACTTTTGAATTACAATATTATTGATTTATCACATCAAGGTTAAATAATACTATCAAATGACATTGATCTATATAAATTAAAATAGATTATTGGATGTTGTAATCCTTTTGAAAAGCAAAAATGGAATGAAATATAATTTTTAAATTATGAAATTGCAAAATGTGATTTTGATTTTTCCATCTTATGATGTCAAAACAAAATCGGGCAATCTCCGAAAATTCAGTAATGATTAACAACGACGTCTGTTCATTAGCATTGGAAATAAAAATTTAGTACGTTCGTTTGCTTTTTATAGTATGTTCAAAATTTAACTAGCAGTTAAGTTTTAGAAAATTTTAAAATTATTATTAATGTAAGAATGAACGGAAACTAATGAAATGCATTTTTATTGAATTGAAAACGAAGATGAATTTGGTTTTATTATTGTTTCGCGATTATTGCGATCGTTACACCATGAATTCAAGGTAGAAACCAAGATTTTTACTCTTGAAATCACAAAAACGTCGCCATCCCCTCCATGACAGAAAACCACCGAACTACTTCCACTTATTAAACTGTATCTGGGATCGAGATACCCACAGTCACTGGCGTCAAGACCGATGACCGGTTCCAACACTCATGAAGTCCTTAAGAACTTCACTGAGTATTGAAACCGACCATCCATCCGAACGTCAGCACCATGGACACCCCGATACAACCAGTAAGTATGACCTGAAGATGTGAACCCCAGAGACGACAATCAGCCAGAGGAACAACCCTACCTAACGAAAAGACATCATTCCCTGATGTCTTTCGCGTGATGTACTCCAAGATTCTTACCGCTCATATCTATGCACTCATAAAGTACATTTCCAATCTTAGTCTTAATCATTGCAGGCAAGAACTTTGGAGCCAATTTTGCCGAGAACCTTTTGGTAGCGTCACTCAAATGATGTTGCCGTACAAACACACGTTGTTGTGGTTGAAAAGTCCGTAGTTTAGATCGCAGGTTGTACTGATGTTGCGATTTCTTAAAAGCTGCTTTTAAATTTTGTTGAACCCGGTTCCTAAGCAGAGTCAAATGATCAGTGCGTTCCATTTCCTCACCAGCATCTTCACCAAGCTGATGTAGTGATCTCAACAATTGGTAAGTATTCCCATCCGAAACTGGATGTTGACCAAATAATAAATAGTACGGTGAGTACTTGGTAGCTGAATGTACTGCAGCCCGCAGTGCATACGCGATTTCACCAATTTGTGAGTCCCACTTGGTATGTTGACCTTTAAGGAACGCTCGGATTGCTGCTAAAACTGATCGGTTGACCCGCTCTGACGCGTTACTTTGAGGACTATAGACACCGGTCCTAATGTGTTTAATGCCGAAATCTGACAAAAGATTTTGAAAGTTCCTACTAGTGAACTGTTTGCCATTGTCACTGTGTAGAAACTCTGGTACCCCATATGTAAGAAACACTTCATTCCTTAGAAAAGCATTCACCTTCGGTGAAGTTGCGTTTCTAAGTGGTTTCAGTAGTACAAACTTCGTAGCATGATCCAGAACTATCAATAACACCGTATTCCCAAGTGTAGAACGAGGATACGGTCCCAAAAAATCTATATAGACTCTCTGCCATGGACGTGCTGTTTCGAATTGATATTGCATCGGAGGACGCAATATCTGATTCGTGGCTTTTGTTTGTTTACATGTGTCGCAGGACACAACATAGTTGTGTACCTGTGACGCCATGCCCGGCCAATAATAAAGACGTCGAAGTAATTCTAAAGTCTTTTTAACACCTCCATGAGCAGCAGTACTATCATCATGATGTTTCTGAATCATGTTTGAAGTCATCGGTTTTGGTACCCAGAGTTTCCACACAGGAACATCGTTAGGTATTGCATCAGGTCTTGGCTCAATACGTATGTATAGCTTATCATCCACGACTTTAACAGATGGAAAGTCCTTGGGTGATGATTGAACTTTAGCTATCATATCCGTATATTCGTTGTGCCGATAACCTTCATTGTCGATTTTAATGTCGTTAATGTGATGTGTTAATGCTTCCATCAATTCTTCATGTGTATCGTCATAAAGACGAGATAGAGCATCAGGGACTATATTTTGGGTACCTTTTTGGTGGACAATGGTAAAATCCATATGTTGGAGTTTTAGGCTCCACCTAGCCAGACGACCACTCAAGTCTTTCTGTGACATAAGCCACTTCAGACTTGAGTGATCAGTCACAATTGTAAATCGGTGACCTTCAACATAGCCCCTGAATTTCTTCACACTCAGAATTGCCGCAAGACATTCAAGCTCAGAAACAGAATGGTTTCGTTGAGCTTTATTAAGTTTTTTCGACATGAAGGCTATCGGACACTCTTGTCCGTCTTCGTCGATCTGATACAGTACACTACCTATCCCTGTCAGACTCGCATCGCATCTAATAAAGAACTCTTTATTATAATCAGGGTTCACTAATACCGGTGCTGTAGTCAGCAATTTTTTTAGATTTTCAAAAGCTGTCTGCGCTTCCACTGTCCATTTTAATTTTCCAGAACTTTTCTTTAATAGGTCTGTGATCGGTGATACCACGCTTGCATAGTTTGGTATGAAACGTTGGTACCAACCGGCCATACCTAATAACCGCCGAATTTGTTTAACTGTAGATGGAGCTGGGTACTCTGCTACAGCTCTTACCTTGTCAGGGTCTGTTCGAAGACCATCTTCACCAACCAAAAATCCTAAGTATTTCACCTCTCTCAGAACAAATTTACTTTTCTTGAGGTTTATTGTTAACCCAGCCGCTCTTAACAATGAAGAGACTTTGGACAGCAATTCCATATGTTCCTGGAACGTGGAAGAGACTACCAATAGATCATCTAAATAAACAAAGACATTTTCGTGATATTGATGTGGTATCACTTTGTGCATTAGCCGACACATTGTCTGGGGAGCATTGCACAATCCAAAGGGCATAACCCGGAATTGATACAATGGACGACCAGGCACTGTGAAGGCTGTCTTGTCTCTAGATGCTTCTGCCAGAGGAATCTGCCAGAAAGCATCTTTGAGATCAATACTTGAAATGTACTTTGTGCTATTTAGACGACCTAGTAAGCCATCAATCAAGGGAAGTGGGTAAGCGTCCTTTTTAGTTAGTGAATTGACACGACGGCTATCAATACATAATCTGTTTTTACCAGATTCTTTTTGTACCAGAACCACTGGCGAGCACCAAGAACTGTTACTCTCTTCGATCACGCCCATTTGAAGCATTCGGTCGAGTTCGGCATAAACCTTTAGTTGAACAGCCGGCGACGTGGGATAGTGCCTCTGTTTAACAGGTGCACTATCACCAACATCGATGACATGTTCAACTAAAGAAGTCTTTCCGAGTCCAGACACTTCAAATGACGGGAAAGAATCCTTGATCATATCCAGTTCTCGTTGCTGGTCAGTGGTGAGGTTATGTATATTAACAGTTTGTAGCTCTGTGCGAGTCAGTTCACTAACAAATGAAGGAACAATACCAAATTTCTCCCAGAAATCTATGCCCAGGTAGAGCTCTTCTCGTAATCCAGGGACTATATGGAACCGCATTGGTTTAGTGGAGCCATTCACAGTTATTGGAACTTCTATGTAACCTAAAATTTTATTTGCAGTACCATCCGCCGTACGAATACACGAAGTGTACTTACGGTAGGTTGTACCTGATGATTCCAATAAATCCAAGGAATTTCTTCCAAGTATTGTGATTGACGCTCCACTATCCAATAGACCTGAGATATGTTTGTCCAAAATTTTTATTGTTAGTCGCGGCCGAGGATCCTTTGTTTCTGAAAGGATAGATGAAATACAAGCTTTACGAAATAATTTCCTCATCCTCCAATATCTAATGCTACGTTCAAGACGTCTAAAATATGTTCGATGTAATGATGGGAAATTAAATGTACTGGGTGATTTTATTCTGGTTTCCTGAGTGGTGATCGATCGTCCTGCGTTGCTACATCTCTCGTCGTTTTCTTCGGGCTCATTGGATGTTGAACCGAGGGTACCATCCCCGAAGCATGTACTCTCGGACGGTAGTTTAACGACGGGTGACAATATGAACAATTTGCATATATAACGTCCGGCTTGTTACATTTCCAGCAGTGCAGTTTTATTCTGTTTTTAGAACAATCAGGAGCTCGATGTCCATTTACCCCGCATCTAAAACAGACAATTGGTTGTCTGGACATTGATGGACCAGGTTGATTAGTATTACCAGATGATATCGCAGGTCGTTGCAGAATTCTTCTAGGTTGTGTATCCACAGCTTCAATATATCCATCTTGTTCCGGATCTATTTCTGATTCATAGTCGTCCATTTGCTGTAGTTCGCTAATCCTTAAGTTTGACATTCTGGTTGGGACTGGTGTAGACCACAAACGTTCGAACTTCTGACACAATGTCCGAAGCTCGTCCATAGTTGTGATTGTTGCTGCAAGTGTAGCGTTCTTCAGTTCTACACTCAGTCCTTCCCTAGCGATTTCTAATAATTCAGCTGCAGCAAATGGTCGAACTAATCTCCGATTTAACGAACCCACTTCAACTAAATACTCATAAACGCTCTCTTTGACTTTCTGTTTACGGTTCAAAAGAACACGTAATACCGCTTTATCATCGGTGAGCGTACCGAAGGTGCGTAGGAGTCCTTCCCTAAGCACTGAGTAGGTCACTTCCTCATATTCATGAGTCAAATTCAAATAATATCTATCGGCAGCTGCCTTGAGGTACCGTGGAACGATCGACCTCAGGTCGTCCCAGGACACACGGTCCCTCCTTGCAGCCGCCTCCACTCGATGAATAAACTCATGAACATCAGGGGAGTGACCATCCCCTGTGAAGTTCGGAACCCAATTTGAGTCATAACGACTCAAATTGTTCCTACGTACCTCTCGGTATGCTCCCGGTGACAATGCTGGAGCCGCGACACGAGATACCTGAGGAAGTGGGTTGTATGGTGGTGGTGCTGTTAATGGAGCTTGTGGATAATTTGTTTGAAATTGTTGTAACTGCTCCTGTGGTATCGGTTGATAATTCAGAGGCTGCTGTACCAATGCCGGATTGATGTATCTTTGTTCAGCTTGGAACGATGAACCCAGTTGTGGTAATGCGAAGTCCTCCGCTCTTAAACCTGATTGCTGAAGATAAGCCGGTGGTAATTGTTCCGACCGTCTCTGTTGTTGATGGTCTGTACGATTCAGACTATTTATTGTCTCAGTTATTGGCTGTACTGGGATCGGTGTGGATCTCTCACCTGGTCGAAAAGCAGGTGAAACAGATGGAGCAGATGATACTCCTGGTTTATTTTGTATAATTGGACGTGTTGACAGTGATCCTATTATATCCCAAGCGCGTGACAATTGCGAGATAGCGTAGGTGCGGGCTTCTTGCAAGTCATTGCGAGGACCCAACCTATTCATCCTACCTGTATAATGCAACACTCGATTCGCCAAACCATCTAAGAAGATCTGATTAACCGGTGGTTGAAGTCGACGTACCTGATCTAAAACAACTTGTGCTGCCTGCACCACCGTTTGAGACTCAGCTACCAAGTCTCTCGCATGAGATACCGTTACTGGAACTGCACCATGATTTACGTGGTTTCGCAGTTCCTCTGCCCAATTGACCCCTCTAAAATCCACACCCCGAACCAGACATTCGATCTGCAGTTCACCGGATTCCAAACCATAGAACGGATGGTCCACGCCAATGTGACTTGACATTTTGATGGTAAAATTTATAGAATCCAGAATTCACAATAAAAAACGTCAACACCAATAATAAAACCAATTCCAACTAGAAAAAAGGTGGAGTTAATTCGCCCGGAAAAATTCGTCCGATGGAAGTTGTAAAACGCAAAGAAATGAGAAAAAAAACAACGAACGCCCCAATTCAACAAAACACAAAAACCTTTTTGTAAAAACAACCTTGTATAAGAACAAAAAAAACCGCTGTCGCCGCTAATCTTTACTGAATCTTTTACAAAAGCTCCCAAAATATTGTAATATTGTATATGTAAAAATATAATTTATTTATTCAATTTCAGATATACTGAAATATATATATATACCTAAAATTAGTTATTGACGATAGCACCCCTAAAAATATTTATTTATTTTTAAAAGAAAATTGAAAAATAAAAATATCTAGAAGAATGTTTATTTATTGGATGCACCGTCCTAACTTTGAAATATTGATTTATTTTTAAAAAAAATAAAAATATTTATTTATATCTTGACGTAAAGCTTAGTTAAAAAAAATTTATTTATTTAGTTACCTAAAATTAACTTAAATTTTAAAAAAAAATTATTTATTTAATAAAAATTTTATTTATTTAATTTTTTGAAAAATTTGTTTGATTTATTTTATTTTTATTTAATAAGATAAGAGATTCCCAAAATCAAGACTCGTCTGGAGACAATTTAAAAAGTAAGTATGGTTACAATATCCATTTTGTTCAAATTTGAATTCCCGCGTTCGCGAGCCCACTTCAACAATGCATGTGAGAACTGACTAGAAAAGCCCCTAACGACCAGATTCTACAGAACAGATTCTCCCCAACCTAATAAAACAATCACAACTGTCACGATTAGACACTAGGTCCATTTCTACTGACCCAGTTGTGCTTGTTTACCCTAAAAATAATTACAACTAAACCTAATGCGAAAGTTGAAGAACGCTCCCGAGCACCAGACTTCAAATCCTAAACTCTATGAAAAAATTGATCTATTGTAAAAGCTAAGTGGAAAAATGGAAGGTTTTTGAATTTGTATGAGGTGAAGCCTCTGATCCTGAAAGCAAAAGTACAATTGGTTCTTCTCTTCATTACACCGAAGAAGTCTCTGAGCAAAGAATGGTACTACTGGTTTGCACCTAAGTACAAACACAGCAACACCACTCCTCGTCCCTGAGAACTTCCTCGCCGAATGAAGAGAAGAAACCAATGTTCTTCGATCGCATAACCCCGGTGGTCATAGGCGATCCAAGAACGACATCAATGCTAAAGAGTGAAGCTCTATGGATGGCTTTTTAGGCCTACCGCTGAGAAAATGAATCAATAAACCTAATAAACATAAATCAATTCAAGAAAAAAACCATTTACTCAAAATAAAGTACTAGCACAAATAGTACTTATTAAAAAAATTATTTGCAGGTAGTGCAAAAATATGTACAATGGCATGGCAAAAGAAAATATTTACAAATTATCTATATACAAAAATTTATTTACAAAAAATATACAATATATACATTATGTACAAAAACAAATTGTACTATGTATATATAAAAAAAATATGTACAGGATTATGTACAATATGTACGTGGTAGCATAAAAAAAATTCAAAAAAAAACTGCTTCCCCAAAACGGTTTTCTTTTTTCCAAAATAAAAAAACAATTAGTATTACTAAAGCTAAATGACAGCACAAAAAACTATCTCCAAAAAAATTGCTGTCCCAAAACGGTTTTTTCAAAATTAAAAAAAAAATTAGTCTTAACTAATTATACAATGAGGAACAGGGGCCTCCTGTGGACCAGTCCACTCCTCTACCTGTCGCATGGTCGGTGAGATGGGAACCACCTCAACCAGCTCCTCTATTTGAGTACTCTTGGTCGAGGAAGCTCCCAGCTCCACGACCAAGCGACTCTCCTTCTCCCTTCTTCTCCTCTCCTTCCTCTTCAGGTGAGAGCTCCTATTTCTATTTATCCTCCTTCTCTCACGCCAGCCCACATTCACTTCCTCAGTCACTTCATCCATCTCATCCGCTTCCTCATTCACCCCATTCAACTCCTCATTCACTATCTCACAAATCAATTTATCCAGAAACTCATTATATTTTTCTTCATAAATATCATCCATTAATTCCAAAAATATTTTATGTTTTACTTCATCCAGAATCACATTTATCATTTCATCCACCACATTCCTCGCCTCAACCATTCTCTCTTTTCTCTCTTCATTCGCTCTCCCATCCACTTCATTCATCCAGGGCTCAAACCCACCTGGCCGACACCTCCTTAATAACCCCTGACCCCTCATAATTGTATACATTCTTAACAAAATTCAAAATATATAATACGAAATCCAATAACAAAGGTTATTGCAAATTTTATATAAAATATTCAACTTCCAAATGTATATAAAACATTTTTACAATATTAAAAAAACAAAACCATAAACTGGTTTGACAAAAGAAGAAAAAAAAATATATGTAAAACAACCCAAACTGGTTATAACCGGAAAGACAATTTATTTTACGCAAAATAACCAGTTGGCAACGCCCTAGTTATTACAAAAAATCATTACGGTTCTTTAAAAAAACCAAATCCAAGGGTCCAATACACCAGACTCCTACTGGTCTTTGTTTCGAACGCCAATTTATTATATTTGCATTGTTGTCCCTGTTTCGGCGCCAATTTATTATATTTGGACCTTTAATATAATCACACAAAGAAATTAATAGTAATGTTACGGTACTTAAAGGAATTCGGAGTGAACAGACCGTTCCCATTCGAATCCGAGATTTGGGAATCTCTTATTATCTTTTTCCTTAGTTTATCTCGACATTACAAAAGTAATGTCTAAATTAAAATTAACATAAATATTAATAATAAATACCTTAGTTGTAACTGTTGATTGCTGTCATCAATATTCTGTTGTTTTAATTTATTTGTTTGATTTTCCAATATCCCTTGACTAGCGTTTGACCTTCTAACTTCCCATTTATATATCTGCCTTTGAATCCATGCGGTTTTAACAACCGGAACAACCATCAAACAAACGATTGTCTCTAACTGTGGTAATAGCTTCGATCACTGTTATCCTTGCTATTCATACTTTCGATAACATCAGTGGATACTTTATCTTCATGTACTGCCACAATTTATAAAGCAGATTTAACAATTAATGACAACAATTATCCTTCTATGAAATAAAATAAAAAAATATAATTGAAATTGTCATCCAAATTATCAGCTTTTTGATGAACAAACAAAAACACAAATCACTGTAAACTACTTAGCGGGGTGTAATCTTCCATTGTAATTACAGCCAATAAATAATGCTTTCACAAAAAAGTTATTAAAATTAGAAATCAATTTTAACAATTAAACAAAACGACCTTGGAATTTTTCTTTGTTTACACTTCTTTTTTATTTGCTTGATTGCAATTAAATACATCACTTTTGAATTACAATATTATTGATTTATCACATCAAGGTTAAATAATACTATCAAATGACATTGATCTATATAAATTAAAATAGATTATTGGATGTTGTAATCCTTTTGAAAAGCAAAAATGGAATGAAATATAATTTTTAAATTATGAAATTGCAAAATGTGATTTTGATTTTTCCATCTTATGATGTCAAAACAAAATCGGGCAATCTCCGAAAATTCAGTAATGATTAACAACGACGTCTGTTCATTAGCATTGGAAATAAAAATTTAGTACGTTCGTTTGCTTTTTATAGTATGTTCAAAATTTAACTAGCAGTTAAGTTTTAGAAAATTTTAAAATTATTATTAATGTAAGAATGAACGGAAACTAATGAAATGCATTTTTATTGAATTGAAAACGAAGATGAATTTGGTTTTATTATTGTTTCGCGATTATTGCGATCGTTACATGACTTCGGAATAATGGCAATTGAAAATTTCTATTGACGAAGACATTTCGATCATTTTGAAATAATATTTTCTATTAATCACTAATAGTTTTTTGGAGTTCTTAAGGGTTTGTTAACTTTTTAAACACATCGATAAGTGATTTAATAAAAAACACACAATCGCAAATTAAACAATGGGCTTTCAAAAATATTGACAGATGTTTGTTAAAAAACTTTTAATATTCATTGAAAACAGCCGTATATAAGAAATATTACTTGTGTAACAATTTTTTTTAATCCCAAGCAGGGTTTGCCAGACTCTGAAATACGGCCAAGAACTGGCCCCTTAATGGTGAACAGTGCTTGGCTATTGTTATTGGACCAGTACTAGTAGAACCACTCTTCGGCCAACCTATGGATTATAGAACAGAGTCAGTATATAGATACCTTTGAATGGGCAAGCACTGGCCAATTAATGGTAAACAATACTTGACTGTTTTTATTGGACCATTGCTGGAAGCATAAATCGGCCGACCTACGGTTTATTAAAAAATAACCATTACACTTCAATTTAAATGGCCAAGCAATGACTAGTTAATGGCTAAAATTAGTTTGCTATTGTTATTGGACCAGTACTGCAACCTGCATGAATTCACCATCTATTTCATTTAATTAAAATTAGCTAGAGTGAAATTAATTTTAGAAAATATGGAGGGGCTGAAATCTCACAGCTCTGAGATATCAAGACTTCGGTCTGGGTAAAGGATTTTGATATAGTTTTTGGCAAAAAACTTTTACGAGGACATGGTTTTTAGTTTTGGGCAGCGATGTATATCAAACATAACTCTTTGTTAAAGTACAAGTATTTTTTATATCTGTTTAAACATTTATTACAAAACTAACACGAAACATCAATACGTTGCCAGAAAATTATAATCAAAATTCCAAGAATATTGTTATATTAAATAAAATCAAACTTTTTCAATATCCTAAAAATATTCTAAATATTAGAATGAAATCAAATAAACTTTTTCTAAATTCCGATAATATGCCAAAAATTCTTAAAAATTCAAACTTTTCCAAAATTCTAAATATATTGCAAAAATTATTACAAAATCAAAAATTAAAACGTTTTTCAAAATTCCAAAAATTATAATAAAATCAAAAATTAAAAATTTTTCAAAATTCTAAAAATATTCCAAAAATTCTTACAAAATCAAAAAATGAAACTTTTTTCAAAATGCTAAATATATATATATATAAAATTCAAAAATTATATTTTTTTTATCAAAATTATAAAAATATTGCAAAAATTATAACAAAACCAAAAATTGAAACCTTTTTCAAAATTCCAAAAATCAGAATGAAACCAAAATCAACTTTTTCTAAATTCCAATAATAATCCAAAAATTCTTAAAAATTCAAAATTTTTCCAAAATTCTAAATATATTGCAAAAATTATTACAAAATCAAAATTACAAACTTTTTCAAAATTCCAAAAATATTCCAAAAACTATAACAAATTCAAAAATTTCCATGTTCAATTTCATTTTCAATTACATTTACGTCATAAAAACAGCTACATTTTTTTCCAAAAAATTGGCTAAAAAATAAATGAAATCATTTTTTGACACACTTGACAACATTTTTTTGACAAACTTATAATACCATAATTCTCAATAATAATAACAAAATTTCATTTCGAGCAAACAATTTTATTTTTTCCAAAAAATTGGGTAAAAAATAAATAAAAATCTCTCTTTTGACACACTTGACAACATTTTTTTGACAAACTTATAATGCCATAATTCTCAATAATAATAATAAAACCGAAGTAGTTTCATTTCAAACAAACAATTTTTTTTCCCAAAAATTGGGTAAAAAAATAAATAAAAATCTTTCTTTTGACACACTTGACAACTTTTTTTTGACAAACTTATAATGCAATAATCTAGTTTTTGATCTCACATACCAATCCCGACCATCAAGATTTCTCCAAATTCAATGTTCCTACTCGTAATCACTTTAAATGAACGTTTTTTAAGCCAAAAATGTGAAAATTTGCTATTTTTGACACACATAATGATTTTTTTGACACACTTCCGGTACAGTTATCGAACACAGCGTCCTTTCGGACCTGTCCCTACCTATTTTTAGAAAAAAAATTTTTGAAATCCCTCCAGCCGTTTTCCCTGCAGCGTAGGTAATGACGGACGGCCGGCCGGCCTACAGACACACATTTTTTTTTTTGCTTTTTTCGAATCAGCTGGTCCTAAAACGTCGAGAAATGCCAAAAAAAAGTGGGGGTAAGAATTTGACTTTGAGCTCATGAATGTAATACTTAGGTCTTTCAGACCGAAGTAATTCATATTTGAAAAATTTTCACCTATAGTTTTGTTATCGCTTCTCGGCTGAAAGACTATAATATTGATTAGGTTTTAGGGTGGTATAAGTTTTAAATTTTGTTTCGTTAGACATTTTTATTTTACTTTAAATTAATAAATTATATTGTATTAAATTTATTTAAATTAGCCTCTGATAATATTTCATATTTTTTTTAATGGTTCAGTCATGGCGGCCATTACTGCAATACTGGTCATCATTGTTGGATCGTTACTAGACCAACTGTACAACCTTGTATGGGTCATTGCTATTTTTTTCTCTGGCCCATGAATGGCAGCCATTTATTGTCCGAAGTTATCATTCAGTAAAATTATGTTAATGGCCCAGTCATGGTTGAGAGTACTCGGCCGTTGCTGCGTTACTGGTTGCCAATAATGGACCATTACTGGACTAGCCGTACAACGTTGTATGGGTATTGCCTGGCAATGAAATATTATTCAAAACGATTGAGTCTGTTGCCAATCCTGAGTAATGTTCAATTATCCTTTTAAATTCTTGAATTCATTGAATTTAACTGGAATGCCACCACATAATTTTCGATTGAAGATTGATTCACCAACGGCAAGTTTCAAGGTGAAATTGTTATTTTCACAATGATGCCTATTCCATTTAAACGTTTGTAATTTACAATTCGATTGCCATTCGCAATGACTATTAATAAGTCACAAAGCCAAACAATGTCAATTTGTGGGTTAGATCTAGAAACCCCGTGCTTTTCGTATAGTCAATTATATGCTACGTGTTTGAGGGTTAGAAGGGTTAGTTTCCTTCAAGTTTGTTCGTGTATTCCGCATAGGGATTAGTAAAAATATTGTTCATCATACCGCATTAAGCTAAAATTAAAAAAAAATTGTATTCCAGTATAAATATATATATATATATATATATATATATATATATATATATATATATATATATATATATATATATATATATATATATATATATATATATATATATATATATATATATATATATATATATATATATATATATATATATATATATATATATATATATAGATATATATATATATATATATATATATATATATATATATATATATATATATATATATATATATATATATATATATATATATATATATATATATATATATATATATATATATATATATATATATATATATATATATATATATATTGTTACGTTTTTCTTAACCTTCTTCGAATTGGCCTTACTCTCAATTCGATAAACGTAATTCCCAATCTCTTCCGAGTTCGATCACTGATTAGTTAGCAAACACACCAGGTTTTATTAAATAGTCAACAACTTAATTCTTTCACAACAACAGGAAAACAATACAGCAAACAATATTCTTGACTAGAATATTCTTCCAACAGCTTCCGAAACTCCAACGGTTGATGGTAGAAATTTCCAGTAATAGAACGTTTAAAATAATACACAAAATATTTCTACTCAATAAAACTTAAAACTTTATTCACTAATTTAAAGATCACTTTTATAATTTTAACTTCACAATCGCAGGTTTAAAATAAACTAATTTTACATTTAATCTCACTTTACTGTCGCAGGTCTAAAATAAAACTAATTCAAAACTACAAAAGGTAATTTTCTTATATACCTTCTGCAATACTTCTAGATAATTCGACATCACTTTCCAGAAACCTTGAGAAAACATTAGAATATTCGATTATTTTACGTTATGTTGATTTGATTCATAAAATCGTTTATGTTGACCCTATTTCTAAGAAGAGACAACAACAACAATATTCATTTCATTAACTTGTTTGTTGATTTTATTTTCCTGGAAGTGACCGTAATCGTTTAGATCTTTCTGTAATCGTCTAGATTTTTCTGTACTCGTATCATTACCCTCCACTTAAGCCTGTTCGTCCCGAACAGGATCTAGCTCTCTCCTCCAATTATTGAATCCAAAAACATTTTTTTTTCTTTTCCTATTTCCCAGGCTGTTTAGAATTACTTCCGGTTCCTTTCTACGTACTGGACCATTACTTTGTTTTATGTCAGCCCACCGTGATGAGTAGGGATTCTCGTTATTTCTAAAGTGCTTCTTATCATTTCCCTTTGGGAGTTTCACAATGCCATGTCTCCGAACCATTCTCATTTTCAGCTGCGATTCATCCCCGTTTGCAGCTATTTGAACCACCTCTTTTACATCGCTCACTTCGTTATGGACTTGGACCTGTTTCCTTTTTAACTTTCGGCGTTTGTTTAAACGTCTGCGTCGGTTGACGTTTCTCTCCCTCATCTGTTTGGATGGTGCTGGATTTTCTTCTGCACTGCGTAGTTCCTCATCGCTGCCAATATCTGTTGACTCTGCGTCATTCACAAGTAGTAGCATCTCAACATTATTAACCTTTAGGATTCCACATCCAAAATCGAAGACTAATCCCTTCGCCTTCATGAAGTCCATCCCCAAAATGACTTCATCCATAATGTTTGCCACTAGCACCTCTTGTTGATAGCAGTTATTTCCCAATTTTATTTCAGCGATTCTTTTACCTTCTATTTCAGCGCATTCTCCAGTTACTGTTTGGAATTTCAATCCATCTGATGGTTCCAAAACACCGTCAATTAAACCTTTGCGAACGAATGTTCGAGCTGAACCTGTATCCAGTGTCATGAAGCAACCTTTGCCTTCAAGTTGTCCGTTGATACCCAAGCTTTCACCATTTACCGCAATTCTTGAAATTGGAATGTAGGCTGCATTCTCCTCACTTTTTGGCCTTACAGTTGCACCTTCAACAGACTTCCGTTGAATAGGAGACGAAGATCTATCACGCTTCCTGTTCCAGCAGTCCTGTGAGATATGGCCCGATTTTCTACATATCCAGCACAGGAGTTTTCTACTGCTGCTCCTGAACCCTACGTGCTCCATTTCTTCGGCTCCTCTGTTCTTCACAGAAGACGACAATCTGTCTGCTTCCCCGTTTTTCTTGCACTCCCGTGCCATGTGACCCTCTTCATCACATACACAGCATCTGATGTCGCTTCTATCTCTGTGTGCCAAAACTTCAATGTTCCCCTCTACATTCCTTTTTCTGCATCCACCAGATGGCATACACATCCTCTGTACCATCTCATATTGCATTGCGTATGCGACAGTTTCATGGAAAGTCGCCTTAGGTGTAGTCATTACTTTGATCCTGGTTTCTGGATCTCGGATACCATCTGTAAAAGCGTCAATCTTCATTTTCTCCATAAAATACGGTGGAGTATTCGAGTGTGTCAAATGTACAAGCCGTTCTACTGCCGAAGAATAGTCCTGAAGGCTTTCTCCATTCCGTTGCAAGCGACCCTTTAACTCGATTCGGTATAGCTCCTTTTTGTAGTCGCTGCCATATTTTCGTTCCAACGCATTCATTACTTCAGCATAACTTTTGCGATCGTTTTCTGGTACTGCCTGTAATGCTTCAGCTGCTTCCCCTTTAAGAGCAACTATCAATGCAGCAAGACGATTTTCGGCGTTCCAAACATTTTGATCTGCTGCAGTCTCGAACTGGAACTTGAAAATACCGAAGGATGTGGTACCGTCATATGATGGTGGTTTCAATTTAATATTTGCTATCTGTTGTACCACCTGTGAAGTAACTTTAGCTGTTTCAACATCCTGCAACCGTTTCTCGAAATCATCTACTTTTGCAAGTACCTTTTTGTTTTCATCAAGTACTTTCTGCTCTAGCTCTGCCTACCTCCTCCCGTAACGTAGTAGATATTTCGAGAAGTTTCTCGTCCATTATTTGCTTGACGTTCAAACTGATCTCTTCCTTGGTTGTAGCCATGTTATTGTTGACTATTTCCAGCTGTTGATTGATGTTGCTACTGATTTCTTCCTTAGTAGCAGCCATTTGTTGATTGATGTTACAACTAATTTCTTCCTTTGTAGCGGCCATTTGTTGATTGATGTTACAACTAATTTCTTGCTTAGTGGTAGCCATGTTTGTATTTACATCATCCAGTTTTTGATTCATATTCAAATTTATTTGTTGCATCATAGCCATTAACTGCGTAAAATCACAATTTCCAGATGGTAATGTTGTTGTTGTTTCTGCAACAAAACTTTTCTCCTCATCAGCTGCCACTAGATCATTATTTGTACTAATCACTCCAAACTGGTAACTTTCCACGTCCATTCCATTGGCTTCCATACCTTGTCGAAGCCGTAGCATTAATTCAGTTTTGTTTCCACTTGTTGACAATCCACGTTGTTCTAGTTCTTTCTTTAACTCAAGAACCTTCAAATCACTTAATAAAACCATTATTAACAGCTAGCTAATCCGCCGCTGTCACCAATGTTACGTTTTTCTTAACCTTCTTCGAATTGGCCTTACTCTCAATTCGATAAACGTAATTCCCAATCTCTTCCGAGTTCGATCACTGATTAGTTAGCAAACACACCAGGTTTTATTAAATAGTCAACAACTTAATTCTTTCACAACAACAGGAAAACAATACAGCAAACAATATTCTTGACTAGAATATTCTTCCAACAGCTTCCGAAACTCCAACGGTTGATGGTAGAAATTTCCAGTAATAGAACGTTTAAAATAATACACAAAATATTTCTACTCAATAAAACTTAAAACTTTATTCACTAATTTAAAGATCACTTTTATAATTTTAACTTCACAATCGCAGGTTTAAAATAAACTAATTTTACATTTAATCTCACTTTACTGTCGCAGGTCTAAAATAAAACTAATTCAAAACTACAAAAGGTAATTTTCTTATATACCTTCTGCAATACTTCTAGATAATTCGACATCACTTTCCAGAAACCTTGAGAAAACATTAGAATATTCGATTATTTTACGTAATGTTGATTTGATTCATAAAATCGTTTATGTTGACCCTATTTCTAAGAAGAGACAACAACAACAATATTCATTTCATTAACTTGTTTGTTGATTTTATTTTCCTGGAAGTGACCGTAATCGTTTAGATCTTTCTGTAATCGTCTAGATTTTTCTGTACTCGTAACAATATATATATATATATATATATATATATATATATATATATATATATATATATATATATATATATATATATATATATATATATATATATATATATATATATATATATATATATATATATATATATATATATATATATACATATATATATATATATATATATATATATATATATATATATATATATATATATATATATATATATATATATATATATATATAGTTTTGTTAGATTTCTTGGGCGTTATTTAATATTTGATTAAAAGATTTTCTTTGGTATATAGCCCTTTTATATTTATTTTTTAAAATAATTTGACGTTTCGTTGGAGTTGTCCGAGCATCTCAAGAATACAAAACATAAAATTTGCCTGAAAGACAATGTTAAAATTCTTGCTAAAGAATCCAACTATCAAAAACGAAGAATCATGGAGATGATAATGATTAGAAAAAGTCAAAAAACAAACAAATCTATTAATATACAAAATGATTCACATTATCTTCAAAACGTTTACGGGAAACTCCAACGAAACGTAAAATTATTTTTAAAAAATAAATATAAAAGGGCTATATACCAAAGAAAATCTTTTAATCATATATATATATATATATATATATATATATATATATATATATATATATATATATATATATATATATATATATATATATATATATATATATATATATATATATATATATATATATATATATATATATATATATATATATATATATATATATAATAATCAATAATAGAAAATATGGAGGAGCTGAAATCTCACAGCTCTGAGATATCAAGACTTCGGTCTGGGTTAAGGATCATGATATAGTTTTCGGCAAAAAACTTTTATGAGGACATGGTTTTTAGTTTTGGGCAGCGATGTATATCAAACATAACTCTTTGTTAAAGTACAAGTACTTTTTATCTCTGTTTAAACATTTATTACAAAACTAACACGAAACATCAATACGTTGCCAGAAAATTATAATCAAAATTCCAAAAATATTGTTAAACTAAATAAAATCAAACTTTTTCAAAATTCCAAAAATATTCCAAAAATTAGAATAAAATCAAATATTTAAATATTTTCTAAATTCCAATAATATTTCAAAAATTCTTAAAAATTCAAACTTTTTTCAAAATTCTAAAAATATTGCAAAAATTATTACAAAATCAAAAATTGAAAATTTTTTCTAAATTCCAAAAATTATAATACAATCAAAAATTTAAAATTTTTCAAAATTCTAAAAATATTTCAAAAATTCTTACAAAATCAAAAATTAAAACTTTTTCCGAAATTCTAAAAATATTGCAAAAATTATTACAAAATCAAAAATACAAACTTTTTCAAAATTCCAAAAATATTTCAAAAACTATAACAAATTCAAAAATTTCCATGTCCAATTTCATTTTAAATTACATTTACGTCATAAAAACAGCTACATTTTTTTTCCCAAAAAATTGGCTAAAAAATTAAATGAAATCATTTTTTGACACACTTGACATTATTTTTTGACAAACTTATAATGCCATAATTCTCTATAATAATAATAAAATATCATGTCATACGAACAATTAATTTTATTTTTTTCTAAAAAACTAGGGTAAAAAATAAATAAAAACCCTTCTTTTGACACACTTGACAACATTTTTTGACAAACTTAGGATGCCATAATTCTCAATAATAATAATAAAACTTCATTTCAAACAAACAATTAATTTTATTTTTTTTCCAAAATATTAGGTAAAAAAATAAATAAAAATCTTTCTTTTGACACACTTGACAACTATTTTTTGACAAACTTATAATGCAATAATCTAGTTTTTGATCTCACATACCAATCCCGACCATCAAGATTTCTCCAAATTTAATGTTCTTACTCGTAATCACTTAAAATGAACGTTTTTTTAGCAAAAAATATGAAAATTTGCTATTTTTGACACACATAATGATTTTTTTGACACACTTCCGGTACAGTTATCGAACACAGCGTCCTTTCGGACCTGTCCCTTGTGAATACCTATTTTTAGAAAAAAAAATTTTTGAAATCCCTCCAGTCGTTTTCCCTGCAGTTTAGGTAATGACGGCCGGCCGGACGGCCGGCAGACAGACATACATTTTTTTTTTTTGCTTTTTTAGAATCAGTAGGTCCTAAAACGTCGAGAAATGCCAAAAAAAGTGGGGGTAAGAATTTCACTTTGAGCTCATGAATGTAATACTTAGGTCTTTCAAACCGAAGTAATAATAATTTCTTTCAAATAATTACAAATCGTTTAATAGCCAAATAAGATTTAAACCAAGCTATGCAGCCACTACTATTAATCTCAATTATTTGGAGGTAGAATGTCAATTAGGCTAGACAATCGCTGATCAAAAGTTATCTACAAATAAATTGAAGGTATGGTACGAAGTTCGCCGGGTCTTCTAGTATTTTATATTCTTTTAATGGCTCAGTCATGACGGCCAGTACTCGGCCATTACTGCAGTACTGGTCATCATTATTGGTCCGTTACTGGCCAACTGTACAACCTTGTATGGGCCATCGCTGTTTTTTTACCCTGGCTCATGAATGGCAGCCATTTATAGTCCGAAGTTATCATCCACTAAAATTATGCTCGTGCATGCTTGCCAGTACTCGACCATTGCTGCGTTAATAGTTGCCAGTAATGGACTATCACGGGAACAGTTGTACAACCTTGTATGGGAAGCTGAGTTTGGACCAGGTGGAGGCTGTACTCATCATATCAAGATAATCCTTACAGAACAATCAAATGAATGAATCATTTGATTCATCAACAGAGACGCTTTCTGGAAATCACTTCACGAAATAGGCATTTCGAAGAAAATAATTGACCTAATCAGAAAAATGTGCCGGGATGCTGGCAACAGAATAAAATGCAAAGGACAGCAAAGTGATAAATACTACAACCACCGAGACGAGGCTGATTACTATCTCAGCAACAATTCCTAATAGTATAGTGTCATGCGAAAGCTTCATGATTCAAGTCCAAATGGCATCCAATGGAACACAAGAAGATGGCTCAATAATCTAGACTACGAAACAGATATTTGTCAACTCACACATAGGCCATAGACACCCTGACATGCAGCAGAAAATAGAAAAACTATCATCCTTTGCACATGATGTTGGTTTCAAAATCAGCACCAAAAAACAAAGGCCATGAGATTGTGAACACCAATGTGAGTACATGTTAACACCAATGTGAGTACACCAATCATCATAACAAAACACAAGAGCTAGATTGTCCAGTTCAGTAGACGCTATGCTACTAAATGGAGATAAGGGAAAAAAACATAGCTGCTATAGCAAAATATCACAAAATTTTTTTTAAAAAAGTAGAAAAAATAGAAAGAACAATAAAAAAAGTTAATAAAAATATATGGAGGGGCTGAAATCTTAAGCTCTGAGATACCATGACTTTGGTTTTGGTTAAGGATTTTGATATAGTTTTCGGCAAAAAACTTTTATGAGGACATTGTTTTTAGTTTTGGGCAGCGTTGCATATCAAACATAACTCTTTGTCAAAGTACATGTATTTTTTTAATCTCTGTTTAGAAATTTATTACAAAACTAACACGAAACATCAATACGATGCCGGAAAATCGTAACAGATCATAAATTAACATAATTTAGTGAAAAGATGATACAATCAGCAAACTACTCAAAAACCTCTCCATTTCGCGTTTCGAGAAAATATTACAAAATCACAAAATTATATTTCTTTCAAAATTCCAAAAATATTGTAAAAATTAAATAAAATCAAACTTTTTTCAAAATTCTAAAAATATTCCAAAAATTATTACAAAACCAAAGATTAAATTTTTTTCAAAAATTCTGAAAATATTGGAAAAATTATAACATAATTGAAAACTTTTTTCAAAATTCCGAAAATATTCCAAAAAGTAGAATGAACTTTTAATAGAACTTTCGCTAAATCCTAATAATATTCCAAAAATTCTTGAAAATTCAAACTTTTTCCAAAATTCTAAATATTTTTAGATAATTAAAAAAATTATAACAATATCAAAAATTGAAACTTTTTTCAAAATTCCAAAAATTATAATAAAATCAAAAATTTAAAATTTTTCAAAATTCCAAAAATATATCAAAAACTATAACAAATTCAAAAATTTCCATGTCACATTTACAAACAGCTAAATTTTTTTTTCCAAAAAATTTAGCATAAAAAATAAATGAAATCATGTTTTTGAAATACTTGACAATATTTTTTTGACAAACTTATAATGCAATAAAATTCTTAATAATTATAATATCATTTTCATTTCATACAAATAACTAATTTTATTATTTTCTAAAAAAATAAATTAAAATCACTCTTTTGACACACTTGACATTAATTTTTTGACAACCTTATAATGCCATAATTCTCCATAATATCTAATAATAAAATTTCATTTCAAACAAATAATGAATTTTATTTTTTCCAAAAAATTGGCTAAAAAATAAATCAAAATCTTTCTTTTGATACATTTGACAACATTTTTTTGACAAACTTATAATGCCATAATCCTCAATAATAATAATAAAATTTCATGTCATACAAATAATTAATTTTATTTTTTCCCAAAAAATTGGGTAAAATAATAAATAAAAATCTTTCTTTTGACACACTTGACAATATTTTTTTGACAAAATTGCAATGCAATAATCTAGTTTTTGGTCTCACATACCAATCCCGACCATCAAAATTTCTTGAAATTCAATGTTTCTATTCGTAATCATTTAAAATGAACGATTTTTAATCAAAAAATATGCAAATTTCCTCGTTTTGACACGCTTGACGATTTTTTTGACACACTTCCGGGACAACTATCGAACACATCGTCCTTTCGGCTCTTACTATTGAGTATACCTATTTTTAGAAACAAAAATTTTTGAAATCTCTCTAGCGTTTTTCTAGATTTCGTCGGTTATGACGGATGGCCGGCCGGCCGGCAGACAGACATACATTTTTTTTTGGTTTTTTAGAATCGGTAGGTTCCAAAACGTCGAGAAATGCCAAAAAAAGTGGGGGCAAGAATTTCTCTTTTGGCTCATGAATGCAATACTTAGGTTTTTCAAAACCGAAGTATAATTAAAAAAGTCAGGCAAGTGCGAATATAATTCGCTCGCTGAGGGTTCCGTGTATATAATATTTGAGAAAACAACCGTTTTTGTTAGCAAAGTTTCACATTGGGTTGCATCTTACCCAAAGTTGTTTATGGTGGCTAAACAAAGCTTCAATAACGCCAGCTCATAAATTATTTATATTGGAAAATATATTATTAATTGTTGTAGCTTTAACTGTTGTTGGCTCATGAATTTTTCATTGTAAATTTTTTTGTAGAAAATAGTTTGAGAGCCAGTTTTGAAGCTTTTTATCGAAACCAACATTAAAGTCACCTATCACAATATTTGGAGTAAAAGTGTATTGTTAACACAGTTGAGTGATTTGTCTATCGAACATTGGGGAGATCGGTATACCAACAAGATTTGAACTTCAGCTAGTTGAACATTCAAAATAACTGGCTGCAGAGCTAAAATCGAAGTGATGGTGGCTAATATTTTTCTGCACTAGTGGTACTGTATCAGACCTCGATTTACTTGAATATAACAATATTATAGTTCAACAGTAGTTCAATAATTCAACAATTTCAAAAATGTTTGTAGTTAGTTATCAACCTCACAAAGAATATTTGCAACGCAACCATATTAAATATAACAAATACTCGTTTTTGGCAAAATCGAAAAAGCTAAGCAGTCGAAAAATCAATGAAATTTTGTTTTTAATTATTTTGATCTTTTTCGATTTTCTAAACCAAACGCGATTCCTCACAAAAACCTTTTGTTTTAGAATTTTCTTATCTATGTCCATAAAATATAGATAAAAGCACTTATATGGAATTTTTTTGTTATCAGCAGGCGTGAGAAAACACATTTAATAACTGTAGAAAATTTCAACTTGATAACACATACAGTTTGTGAGTAAATCGAATAAGTAGAAGTTCGGACGGACACCGAAGTCTCACCAATAGGGTACCGTTTTTACTTTTCTAAAGTACGGAACCCTAAAAAGAAATAAAAAAAAAATAATAATAATAAAAAAATTGAAATATGTACAAAGAATTAAGAATTGATATCCTGTTTACAGACCAACAGACACACACGCATTTGGACATTTTGTTTGACCCCTATATCTCGTGTCTTAGTTGACCTACTGTTCGAAAATAAACCTCATAGGATTTAATGGTCTAAGATACCTGTGTACCTAATTTGGGGTTAATATAGATCAAGTAGTTTCTGAGATATCTTGTCCACAGACAGAGAGAAACACACACACGAACTGGATGGCAATCGCATAAAGTATATGACACCAGAAAGTCAAATAGAGTGCATTGCAATATATTTAGAGATAAATTTTACCAACAATGAACAAATCATCATATATCAACTACGGAACTGTATATTTCGCAGAAACTGCATTCAGGTATGTATTGCAAGGCAGTGTGAAAAGGTAAAATTTTTTGACATAAAATGACTTTATAGATATGAAGCTGCAGTATATAATATAACGATACTGGGCTAGAAATCAAACAAGCGCATGCAACAAAGAAATGCAAATCTGACATCTAAATCTGTATATGTATACAGCAAACCTTTGCTTCAATCTTATTATAAGTATGTAAGCAATAAACGTCAAGTTTGTGTAATAAACGATTTATATAAAACAACAACAACATAATAATTGTCATATTATTAACTTTTTCTTGTAAAATCGATAAACACGGTTTTTATAATTTTTCCTTTTTAAAAGTTAATAATTTCAAATAAATTTTCTAAATTGAAAACTTACAAACAAAATTAACTCAAAATTAAAAAAATCAAAAACAACTTCACTGTATTTCTCATTTAAATTATGTTCATTTATTTGCTTCAATTTAACAAATATTACCATATAAGGATGTCCGTTTTATTTCATTTAATTTCTTGTTCATTAAAAAAACAACAAGCAAAAAAATTACCAAGTTTTAGTATTAACATAATACCCATGTTTAGTATATCCTTTCCCGAATAGGAGGGATTTTTTGTTGTTGGTTTACACTCGTTTTGTATATCCATTTTTATAGTTATTGCAATTGTTGGTTCTTTAAAAAAGGATCAAAGTTAGAGTTTTTATGCAAATATCTGTATTCGCTGTCATGGGTTTGGTTATAAAACATATATTTTATATAAAAAGGCGTGATCAAGCTTTTGTTGTTAGTGCTAATGATTTTCTTATAAAATCAGAAAATTTAAAAAACAATATATGCTGAGTTCATAAAGAAACGAAAAAATAAAAACTTAAAAAGTTACATGAAGAAAATTATTGATTATTTTTGTTTGTTTGTTGGTTGGATAAAATAGCGAAACATAGTTAAGTTATATGTATTATAGAGACGTCAACGAGAAAAATGATAAAATAACATAAAACTAAACTCTGCTTATAATACTACTGTCGGCAAGTGGCAACCGATATTATATTAAGAGAATCCACAAATCCATATGAGACAGACAGTAAAGTAAAAAACAATAAAATACAACAATTTGAAGATTTAGAAACATACGAGTATATGTATTCACTGTTTGTGTATGGTGTGGTGGTAGTTTAACGGTAAAACAGGGACACCAACTTGAAGTTTTTGTAAAAAATTTCTAACAGAATTATAGTCATGTGTGATCCACTGTAAAATCAAAGGATATGGCATCTATGTCATATTTGATGAAATGATAGGTGGTTGTTTTGTTTAGTGATTCAATCTTTAAAAAAATAATTTTTTTGTTTTCATCAACATCTCAGATGGCATATTGCTATATATATTCAGCCGAGGACGACACTCATAACGAATACCAACCATAACAACTCCACATGAATAAACAACGCAGAAACACTCGTACCCATCCATTATCTTAAAATAAACAGTCAACTTAATTTCGAAACTGGCGCACGCTTTGAATATTTCAGAAAATAATTTCGTTGCTTAAACTGCGAGGAGAGTTTTTCACATATTCAAATTGTAAGGCGAAGAGCATTTTTACAATAATAACGGTTAGATGTAAGAAATTCTTACCGTACACCAAAGACTGATTTATCTCTATGATTTGAAACGGTTTGAAAATACGGTTTGAAACCGTTATACAGGTTTGAAAATGTTAATGATTTGTTGAAAGGTTTATTTCATACACTATCCTTGTCAAAAGGATAAGAAAGTTGACGAAATCTTCGTATACGTTTAAAAAAAAGAAAAATTGAGAGAACAGGTTTTACTCTACACGAAAAAAAAATAAAATGGCATTTTAATATAACTTAAATTAAGAGTTAAGAATGGATGATTCTTACAAAGTTTTTGTAAAATTTTATTAAAATATTTTAATGTTTCAAGTATTTAGTTTCGTTAAAACTTATAATTAAAATTAGATCTAATTTTAATATCATCTTATATCTTATATCAATATGTATATCTTATTAATCTGTGGCGAACTAGCTTTAAAAATATAATAAAGTGTTGGTTGAGACTAGCTTAATAAAATTTTGAGATTTCGTTGGTTACGCCTAGCCAACAAGTTGACTGTTCGTAAAAAATAACACGCTAAAAGTTTGCTAAACATTTTTAAGTCCCAAATGTAAAATATTTGGTGCTCGCATAAATCCTCCAATATAAAATATATCTTTTTTTTAAATACTAAAATATATCTTGTTATTATAAATAAATTCATTTAAATGTTTCTGTGAAATTACGAAATGTGTTTTAGCTGTATATAGTAATTGTCTAAGAAATTTTATTCACATCTCGACGCATGATAAAATAAATAAATTATTCAACTGGAATTTAAAATGGAACAAATTAATCTTGAGATGAAACAATAAAGCAGTAGTAAATAAATATGATCAATTCAACTCGGAGTCAACAGTTATTCAAGTACCCAGCTGCCAATTACTCTTTTCTGCTCTACACTGTTCCGCTCCACTTTACGCTCCACTAGAACAGCTATGTGGAGGGCTCAGAATACAAGTGAACCAAGTCCATTTTGTGCTTTTTTGTGCTACAGAGGTTTAAAGTTAAAGCTTTATAACAAAATTACCTATTAACGTTTTTTTAATTATAAATTAAATTTGTTTAACCCTATGTCGTCCAGCATATGCCGAACAAATGACAAAATGCCTGAACATATGCCTGAACAAAATGCCTGAACTTCTGCCTGAACAAATAATTAAAAATGGACTTGGTTCACTTGTATTCTGAACCCTCCATATATCATCTTATTTATATCTTATCTACTTAGTACTTATGTATATTTTAAGTAAAGTATATCATCTTATTTTTGTCTAATATAATAATATCTTTTTCATAAAATTATATTCAATTTAATTCATTAATTTAATAGAACATTAAAACTTTTAAATTATTCAATCAAGGATTCATCAAATCCATCAAAAGTTTTGTGTAATATGTTTAAATAAAACATAGAAACTTATTCGCAAAATCAATAAATAATTCAAAGATTTGGTAAATGTCTAAGACTTCAATCATTTAAAATAAATTAGCCGAATTATTAAATAAGATTAAATGGCTAAAGCTCATTCATTCAGTTGCTTTATATGATATCCATAAATATTGTGATATCATATATATAAAGTTAGTGGTTAGATCCACTTGGTATTTTGTAAATCAAAATCTTGAAATGCGATTCCAAATTTATTTAATTTAGAATAAATTACGATGTTAAAATTTATCCCGTTTTACAATTTATCACCGGTCACCTTCCATTGAGCCGATTTAGTTTTGTTTTGTCCAGTACTTGAACATATAAGGGCAACAATGATGCTACAGACAAAATGCTCTCGCCTAGTAGTTTCAGAGACCATCAAAGATATCGATTTTTTTCGAATCATCTATATTCTATTTCTATACTATTAAAATAAAAACTCTACTGATCCATATTCCATTTCATTGTGTTAAAAAATACTCACAACTGTTACCAAGATACAGTCAACATCTAATTAATATCATTTCGAATGTAAATATTATTTATTCACGATTACGTTTAATCATTTAAAATTTATTTTTAAATAATATTAATTTATAAATATAAAATACCGAATCAATTTCAAACAAAGAAAAACATACACATGTTCATGCATCTTTGTAAAGTATATTTTTATAAATTTAATTCAGTAAGACCCTGTGAATTTTATCCAATTTTTTTTATTAACTTTCCTCACAGAAAAAAAGAAGTTCAAGTTCCAAACAAATAATGGCATAGTAAAAATAATACTCAAAACAAAACTAACTTAATTTTTCACAGTCAAAG
The DNA here is from genome assembly GCA_963693315.1 of Diogma glabrata. NCBI lineage: Eukaryota > Metazoa > Arthropoda > Insecta > Diptera > Cylindrotomidae > Diogma > Diogma glabrata. The sequence continues at coordinate 36,147,407 of OY856187.1, read as the reverse complement.
ATTATAAGCGAAGCCACACCCATTTCTATGTATAAACTCACTAAAATAATAATCAAAAAGTCAACCAACACAAAAAAAAAACATAAGAAAACGAAGGGCGGAAACGATAGACGAGTAAATATATTAATAAGAACATGTAGTATGTACTTGAAGTAGAGTAACAGTAGAGTATTAGTAGTTGTTGTTGCCTGGAAAGATAATCAAAAGAACATAAAAGATGAAAAAAATCAAAAATTCAACATTTTCCATCCCAATTTTTTTTTGCATATATTTTATCCACTCCCATTATTGAACCAAATTAAAATTGAATTCTTGTTTGTGGAAAGAGATTGCGCAATAGATGAATTATATTTTGTTTCATTTATTAAAATTGTAATGGTTGATGTTTGAACGAGATCGACTTACAATAAGATGAAAAAGAAAAACAGAAATCTGATATATTTTTTATGTTATCTTGATTTAGTACAATTCAGGTGTTTCATGTGTAAAGAACGTTTGTAACGCGATATATTGTTTTTAGTTTTATAATGCATTTAAAAACTCGGGTTTCGCGGATTTTTTTGTGACATGATAAAATAATATTTGATAATAAAACAACGTTTCAAACGACTTTAATGATAAAGTGAGGAGGATAAATTAATTCTCGACTTCGTTTTTGAAAAATTCAAGTGATTTTTTAAAGTGAAAATTGTGTAAAATTTTGTGATTAGTTAGTTTTGTTAAGATAAATGATCTTAATAAGTGTAAATGTGTTATTAATTTGATATTGTGAGTTAATTTATTTAGTATTAATATGGAGAATTCTGGATACGGTCCGACTCATTTGCCATCACCAGCGCTTGTTGTTTTTTCACAAGCTGCTGGAAGTCTTGGAGAAGCATTACGAATTCAAAGACCGTTTCATTCACAAGTAAATAATTTTGTATGTGTAAATATTTATACATTTTTTAAGTTTAAAACTAGTTTTTAACGAATGTTGGTTTCTTTAATGTTCTTTATATTGATCGAAAAAGTGAAGAAGTGACATAACCTAAGACAAAAAATATTAAAAGTACCATTATAATTAGATGTTTTCCAACTTTATTTTCACTGTATACATGCAGTTATTTTTAACCTATTCCTATAATTCATGCATTTATATATAAGAGATTTTCTGCTGAGAAAATTTTTGGGGACGTTTATGCAACATTTTTATAAAAAGTAAAAATTTTGAGAATTTTTGTTTGTGTTCATGTTAGGTTTTCTTTTAAGAAGAACTGCCTGCCTTTTTACGTTCCTGTTCGTTTGTTTATACACTCAGAAAAAAGAGATAGTTTATTTAACGTAAAGTATATGTAAATTTAATTGAAAATGACGTACGAATTGAGCCAGCGGAGGCATAAGTAAAGTAAACAAAATTGACAAAGTAAAATCTACTTAAAAACATTGTTAAAAGGTCAGTTTTTAATTAATTTTAAAAAAATTAATTTTTTTGCAAATATTAACTTTGTTTTTTTATCAATTCAGGCGGATTATATACACAATGATAACAGCGGTTAAGAATGGTCCTGTAAAGATAAAATGCTATTTATTATTAATATTTATTTTGGACTTGATTCGGATTCGATCCCCAGACCTCTGTGTACAAGGCAGCAGCATTAACCATTCGTCTATCTAAATAATTATTTACATCAATTTATTTATGAATATTATGTTGATGCTAAAGTTTAGGACGGTCCAGGGTTCGATTCCCAGAGTGACCACTATTTATTTTTTAATACATTTTTATTATTTTTTTTGAAATAACACAAAAATGATTCCTTTTTATTCATAAATTATTCATAAAAATTTAATTTTACCGCATTTCAATTTATCGATACTGTTGTTTTTTTTAAATTATCTAGACCGATAGATATGTTTTACAAAATTGTTAAGTAAATGTAACGACTTTTTAGGTAATTTTGTTTTCATATTTCAAAATCAACTTTCGTATAAGCTACAACTACAGCAATCATATGTTGATTTTACTGTTACAGTAGTAAATTTATTTTCCAAAATTTTACAATTCAAACTTTGCCTTTTTAACGTGGCACAGGTTAATATTACTTAAATTATCAATACTTTGCATTAGTAAATTTTAGAAAAATGTATGTTATGTTTACAATTTTGGAGTTACTATAGCGCATAAGTAACAAACGCATCAATTTTTTTTCTGAGTGTACGAAGCTGTCGAAATTTGTTTTCAAGATTTCGGTGTTTTATAGTTAACGGAAGGCTCTGGTGAAAAAGTACCTTACCAATTGTATATAAATATTTTCTATTATTTTTCTTTTCCGCATGAAGGGATCAGCTTTTATTGATTCGTTAATATTTTTTTATTTTTGATCCACGGGTGTGACAACTCCGCGTGCTCCAGTTCCTGCTATTGGCATATGAGTTAACGTGAGATATCACATACTACTGGCAATAGTAGTGAGATATCACTAGCCAAGGCGATATCTTAAGGGTGCTGGTGGATAAACTGTATTCAGTCAACGGTAGCACTCTCAATCTTAGCAATGGCATACTCCTTGATGGTGGCGAGCTGTTGCTTTCTCGAAGAAATGAGCTTTCATATAACTATATATCTGGGCTTCAATAGTCGAGAAAGATAGTGCGATACATAATCAAGGATTATGCCACTAGCTTGTCTATTGGCAACCCCATTTTAGTTCTGTTCCTGCAAATTTTTGGAACACGTTTGCTTTCTATCTCTTATTTTATTTTTATTTTCTCTATCCTATCATGAAGTATTGGCCTATGTCATATTTTACATGTGATAGGATTTATCGTTTAGTTATATCCATTATTTAACAAAAAATATAAAAAAAAAACAAAAAAGAAAGATTTGCGTCCATTAACATACTTAGAACACATGTTGTTGTGGGACCTTGGTTTTAAAAGGTGTTTATGTGTTTGACACATATTGTAATGCCTACTACATAACACATTTTATTTAAAAACAAAAATATTAAGATCTTAGAAAAAAGTTTAAGCGACGCAAATGACCGTACTTCCTCCAAAAGCTGATTCAGAAATTATGAGTTTTATGTTTTACTTTTTAACATATACCCCAAATCTTTTACAATAATGATTCCTGGTTTCTGGTAATGTCTATCATTTTGTTGCAATTGTCTCCTACACAAGCTATGCTTGCTCTAAACAGTTCCTTCTCTATTTTATTTTGGTGTAAATTTGCTTTATGGTGATTTAAAGATTTATTTTTGTGGCCTTTAGTTATCCTTGTCTGCAGTTCAACAATCTTATAAATCATCGGTTATCGTTATATATTGCTATTATAGGCTATACCGATTAAAATATCGATAATAGTTGAGGTTTTTTTTAAACTGTTTTGAGCAAATGGAGGTGTGTTGTTGTTGAAAAAATTGCAGGGTTGCATACAAATTTCATTTTTTTAAAAAAATAATCAAGACTTTGTTAATGCTTTAAGCCGGTGTCAGAAATATCCATTTCTGCAGCTCCTTAAAGTTCCTCGGACATGTAGATAACTGGTTAACATTAATTACGGTGTTGCAATTCATACGGAACAACTTTCAATATAATTGTGTCAGATAAACTGTTAAGGATTTAATATCCTCAAGATCTTAATAAGAACTAATCATATAGTGGAAATAAGCTTTTATCCTAAGCGGGTTGTATACTGGATTGTCGTTTGATACTCTATTTAATGTGTAATTATTTATTATTTCTATAGAACAAGTTCTAAAATCATTTCATGAATTTTATGTTGGTTCGTCAATGTAGCTATGTAGCAGTTGAATGTTATCTTAAGATGTGACAAGGCGATTTTGTCTGATGTTTGATGTTCAGTCTGGTTTTTACTATAAATTCGATTAGAGAAATGTTTTTATTATTAGTATACTTTGAGGTCTAATCGTTAAAAGGGAAAAACAATGAAACGTATACATATATATATACATATGTACACAGTGGTGTACTTATGCTAAACCCAGTGAGGTTCGACCCTAGAGCGTTAAAATTTTAAGGGTGACAAAATCATTGCCAGACATTGCAAGATTTGCAACCGCAAGATTTGAAGACCATTTGTAACCGTTCTAATATTTTCTAATATTGCTTACCCGCGATTAAGCCAAGAATTACCTGTAATGTTAAGATCGACGCCATGCGGCCGAAATCAAGGACTGCCTTAGAAACTGGTAAAACGTATAAGGACATATAAATTAACTACAAATAATGTCTACAACCCATACAAGGTTGTCCAACTGGTCCAGTAATGGTCCATTACTGGCAGCCAGTAATGCAGCAATGGGCAAGTATACTGCAACCACGACTGGGCCATTAACATAATTTTACTGGATGAGAACTTCGGACAAAAAATGGTTGCATTCATGGGCCAGAGAAAAAACAACAGCAATGGCCCATACAAGATCGTACAGTTTGCCTAGTAACGGGCCAATAATGATGACCAGCATTGTAGTAATGACCAAATACTGGAAACCATGACTGGGCCGTTAAAAAAATATACAATTGCCGCGAATAAAAAATATAGTATATGATGCACGGACGTAAGTCATTTTAAATGTGGGTGCAAATCTCGGTTGGCGCTTCGACTCACAAACTCCACATACGTCCAAAAACCTTAGCTTTCTGTACTCTCATCTTAATGTACTATAATTAGTTTCTACTGGCAAATTAATAAAACTTTTGAATATGTCTACCCTAGTTTCAGAAGCACGCTTCGCCACTGCAAATTAGAATTATTAAAATAAATACATACATGAAAAAAAGTAATACAAATTGACAACCTAACACTTTTACATGTGGGATAATATTAAAAAAATCTTTAGGTTTAAAAACTTTGGTTGACTGAACGCAGTCATCTGATATTTGAATACCTATAAAATATCAATACTATTTGTAGCGAGGGGGCCCCTGTGCATGTGGGGCCCGAGGCGGCCGCCTCTTCCGCCTCTATGGTAATCCGCCACTGATGGCAGTTTAGTATTCATGCAAAGAAAAATTATTTGTTATTGGGACAACTACACGATAACATTTTCCTAACAACAGAATGAGGTTTTAAAGTGTTATATCCAATATAACAGTAGTTTAATAAAGTTAATAACTATTTTCCTGAAAAAAATTTTCTTTGGCCTGTCATTTCATGAATTTTTCATTTTAAAATTTAAGTTTTTGAGATTAATTGAACTATATTTTATTTTCAAATAAATATTTCGTGTGATTGTCTCAACTACATCGGTTTATCATTGTACAGTTGGTGAAGCAATTTCGTAGTTTGATTCGCCATATCTAACCGCACGATGCGGTTGAGATAAGTGCATTCCGATTGGAAATAGGACATTTTTATAATTTTTCCAAAGAATTAATAACTAAACACATATAAAATATGACATAGGCCAATATTTCGTGATATGATAGAGAAAATAAAAATAAAATAAGAGATAAATAGCAAATTTAATTTAAAATTTTGCAGAAACAAAACAAAAATGGTGTTGACAATTATCCAACTACACTGTCTTCCTCAATGAATAGTCCACACATAGAGTTATATGAAGGCTCGATTGTTCGAGCAAGCAATAACGTAATATCATCGAGAAATACTTTATAGCTAAGATTGGGGGTGGCACCGTTGGCTGAATAGAGTTCATCCGCCAGCTATATCACCTTGGCTAGTGATATCTCAATTTCTCACTGTTATTGCCAGTGGTATATGTGATATCTCACGTGAGCTTGTATGTCAATAGAAGGCACTGGCGTACGCGAGGTTGTCACACCCGTAGATCAAAAATTAAAAAAAAAACAAATTAAAAAACATGATCCCTGCACGCTTAAATTTTTAAGTACGAATTTTGTGAGTTGTTCTTATACTTTTTTATAACAATTTATAACTTTCAGTGCTTTGGTTGATGCAAAAAACATCCATAATGTTCCGAAATTTAACTGCCTCGCTAATTTTGATTCTTAGTACAAAATCGCAAGAGACGCTCTTGAAAGAAACAGGATTTGAGGAACTTTTTGATTCAAAAAATAGTATCAATATTTTTAATGGCAATTGCATTCAATAAATCTAGAGCGAAAGATTTTCTTCGAAATGTTCCGTATATATACGTGTTTGAGGTGAATTGCCTTATTTGCCAACTCTTCTGAAATATCTGCCTTGTATATTGCAACGAATTGGTTTGTACAGGTTATTATTTCCTCCTCGTTCCTTAGAATTTAAACATTACGCTTGATATTAATTACTAAATCTGCAATAACTAAAATCGTGTGTCTTTTGAATTCTGGTTCTTGGTCATAAATGCGGATGTTTTCAGGATCTTCATTTGCATCAGTGGCGCCGACGCACACACTAGACAGTGTCTACCCAAACATAATATAAATATGAAACTTTATTTTCATATTGTTCGCATAATGTCGACTTAATACTATTTTGTAAAACGTTCAAACAAAATCATTAAGTTTTAATACAATAATTAGAACAAAAACAATTCAGCTATGTTCCTGAAACTTTAATACAAACGTTTCCCAGTTTCATAAAAACAAACAAAAATGTTCTTTTTCACAGTAGACGTTTCAAATTATGACTACCGTAATAAGCAATAACAACAACAACAAATTTTCAACTTTTGTTCCTTCTTGGATAGACAGTTTTGTTGATGTCTATTTCTGTTTATATATTTTGTTTCCAAATTTTTTGAGAAACATATCATGGGAAACATTTTTGACTAGGAAGATATAAAAAATATAAAAGTAATTATTTGGATGACATGAAATGTAACTAAAGATTAAATTTGAAAAACAAATTGACAAATTGAACTTGAAATTGGACATGAAATATGATTCTTTCCAGTTTCAACTCTTCCCAACTTATAGGTTCAGTTGGCAAATATCAAGTTGTTGCAGATTGAATGTCGTTTTTAACAAAAATTGTAATTATAAGTTAGATGTTTCTTGCGCAATTTTTTGTGTGATTCCAGATTCGATTCCACGACTTCTGAATAACAGAGACAGTTGGAAAATAAATTTGAATCTTTGATTTTGGATTAATTTTTGGAATATTTTTAGAATTTTGAAAAAAGTTCAATCTTTGATTTTGTTATAATTTTTGCAATATTTTTGGGATTTTGGGAAAAATTTGAATTCTTAATTTTGTTATAATTATTGCAATATTTTAAGAGTTCTACGAAAAGTTTGAATTTTTGTTATATTTCTGGCATTAATTTTGAAATTTTGAAAATATATACTTTGGATTTTTTTATAATTTTTAGAAAATTTTTGGAATGTTGAAAAAGTTTAAATTTTGAATTTTATTATAATTTTTGGAATATTTTTAGAATTTTGAAAAAGTTTATTTGTACTTTTACAAAAAAATTTATGTTTAATATTCATCGCTCCCCAAAACATAAAACAATATTTTTGTTAATCTACAGTATCCTTTATCTTTTGTAAATTAAAATTTTAAAATTTTTAATATTGATTTAGATTGAACAATCTTTTTTAAATATTTTGCTTGCGGCGAAAACAAAATATAGTATATGATGCACGGACGTAAGTCATTTTAAACTTAATGTGGGTGCAAATCTCGGTTGGCGCCTCGACTCGCAAACTCCACATACGTCCAAAAACCTTAGCTTTCTGTCCTTACATCTTAATGTACTATAATTAGTTTCTACTGGCATATTAATAAAACTTTTGAATATGTCTACCCTAGTTTCAGAAGCAGGCTTCGCCACTGATTTGCATTTCCAGAAAATGTGCCGAACCGTTTTCTTTTTCTACTTATTGACAAAAAAGAAGAAATATTTAAAACATTTGTTGTTTGTCTTGTTTGAATGATGATGTTTCTGTCATGGATATCTTTCAATATTTTAAGCCTATTGATAGCATTAATCTTCAAGTAAATTTACTCATGTACTTTTTAAATTTCGCTGAAGTCTAGATAAGTTTCTGCCGTTAAATTAAGACCTTTAAGATATTCAGCCATATTTTTTAGTACTGGGCGACGTTTTGCAAAAGATCTAACAGCATTAATTCTAGTTGACCATCGCGTGCTAGAAAGCTTATGTATAGTGACTGCAAAATATCTTTCTTTAAAATTACTAATCGTTGAGGGCTGCTACTAAATAAGGTATAGATAGCAATATAGCATTTATTAAATTATTCCAAAAAATTTAACCTCATTTGAACGTTATTCGGCAGAATCAACTCCACAGAGATTGAGACTGTGAGCTCCACTTGGAGAATACAAGTGGAGTACACAGCATATAGGTTTTCTCTACAAATCTCTCTTTCCGTACTTTTGTTTTCACTTTTCATGTTGCTTGCGTTCTCATACTCGGTCCTTCGTTCAGCTTGAATTACTAATTCTACATGGCTTGCACATAATTTAATGAGCTCATTTTAGATTGCCGATGATACATACTGAACTTGTTAACGATGCTAAGCTTGCATGGAAATTCTTACTTTTTCTAAATGATAACGTAGCAAGGGATCACAGTGACTAATAATCACCGAATTTCCCAAGAAGTTATCGGTATAGGCGATAAATAAATAAAAAAGGCGATAAACAAAATAGTATCCAAAATTCTTTTTAAAATGTGTCTCCATATGTTTGCTTGGCCTTCATTTTGATCGCAAAATAGTTATAAGCTGGTAATCTGTCGTATAATTTAGCTTAAGAATATCCTTGAGGACGACATAGAGGAGTAACATTTTACTTAATATCCCTGCTAAATAATCGATACAGTAGGCAATAAAAGGGATCTTTTTTGGAGCTAAAAACTAACCAATCTAGCTCAATTTTTTCTCCTTTTGATAAATTGTTGAAAAGGAGCGACTTAGAAAATGGTTTGTTTATTCAAACGATCACATGCAAACAATGTAGGCATTTACATATACCCTCGACGAATCACATTTTCAGTAATTTGTGACTTTTCTATTTTATCTTCTAAACCAGGGGTGCTCAACCTTTTCGACCCAAAGAGCTACTTTTTTTTCCTAAACGAATGTCGATCGACCAAATGAGAATAATTGGCGTACTAGTAAAATGTAGTAATTAAAAAATTAAAAAATGGTTTTCATTGAAAAAAACACTTCTTTATTTAATGAGATGATTGACATTGAATATCATCACACTCAAAAAAATATTGAAGGTAAGATTTACAAAATCGTTTTGTAAAATTGCTAACAAAATATTTTTGTGAATTTACCAAAAAATCCTAAACTTTATAGAAAATTTTGTATACTTTTTTAAATATGAAAAACATTTGTAAACTTACCAATTTGGATTAAAAAAGTACAAAATCATAAATATTTCTAATTACAACTTTTTTTTATTGTTTTGACAAAAATATTTTTAAGATTATGTTGATTTTTTTAAATTTTAAATCATAAATCGTGTATCCATAACAAAATGAAAATCAATTGTACAAAATTTTGTAAAATTTTGTGAACAGAAAAATAACATTCTACAATTTTTGTTGTAAAAATTAATACGAATATTGAAGATTTTTTTTTAAACTTTACAAAGAGACTTTTGCAATTTAAAAAATCAACAACTATTTTACAAAAAAAAATTCTTTTTACAAGCACTTTTATAAAAGTTTATAAATTGAAGTCATAACGAAAATTGGTATTAAACCTTTTCAGTTACAATCTGGTTGTCTAAGTAGAAAAGTAATTTTTTTTAAATTGTGCTAATTTAGTGGTCTAAATATAATAAATAGTGGTAGTGATAGTCCCTAGTTTGAACAGTATTAACATCATCGTCGTTTTAAATGACACTTTTGATGGTTAATACATAATAATTAATATTATGATGATATTATGATAATAGTTTAAATTGTCGACTACGTTCAATTTTGATGGACAATAATAATGTAATAAAAATGAATCAAAATATGGCGACTGGAATAGCAGGACAACTGGCGAGCTATAATAAATCCGTTCCTTACTGAATGTATGGTAAGTTGTTTTAACTTAGAGTCTACATTCTTTATATATATGGGACGTTTTATCTCAAACGCATCAAGGCTGTGTTCAAAATTCTCTGTCGTAAAAAAATTTGTTTATGGCGCAAATATAAGCAAGATTATAGAGTTTCTTAAACTGTTTAACTGCTATACTTGTAAAATTCATCGCATCTTTTAATAGAAACCGTTTTTTCAATTTTTTTAACTATTATATCAAAATGTTTAAGGGTATGTTCGTGCTTAGCAAGCAAAGGTCAGAAAAAGGGTTCAACTTTCAACGACTAATAGAATTTTGAGCTCAGCGTTGATCCGTTTGACGTGGTACATTCCATACATAGGTCAAAATCACGAATTTTAAACCAGAAATTCGGTTTTTTAACACAAACTTTTTGATTTGTTTTATCTTTTTTTACAGTGGAAGAGAAAATAAAAAACAACATTTCATAAGGAAGAAAAGTTTTTGTAATCGCGAGTGATTCTCCCTTTAAGTTAGGTGTAATTTTAAAAACCACGAGTTTCATATATGTTCAATTTGATGTATTTCACTAACAACTTAACGGCTTTCAAATTTTTTTTTGTTTTAATGAATGAGAAAGTCTTTTTTTAATTGAAATAAATACAATTACAGTTTTTGATTATTTGTTATAAAAAGTATTAAAAAATAATAAGGGATGGAGGGTGGATATCTCCGTTAAATTTTATTTTTTGCCTTATAATTTCATTACTTTTCTTCGTAATACTAATCATTTAGATTTCGGCAATTTTTTTTTGAAAACTATGGAAATTTAAAAAAAACTAAAGAGATAATAGTTTATTCAAAAATTTCTATAATTTCCAAAAATATCGCACAAAACCCAATTTTTTGTGAATTAATAAAGTTTTAAAATTATAAAAGAAAATATAAAAAACAATCGATGAGATATAAACATTATTATTTTTTAATTTTGCATAGTAAATTGTTAAAAAATTATTACTTAAAATATTATTATCAAAAATGTCTTTTTTTAACCTTTAAACACAACAAAAATTTTTAAATCTCATAGTAGCTCATTAAATTAAACATTTATAAAACTCGTGCTTTTTAAAAATTAACCTTAGTTATAAAGGGAGAACTGTTCATGACAAAAAAATAATTGTTCATGGGCAGAACTAAACCAAAATTGGAGAAACCCTTGTGTTACAAGACTAAAATTAATTAAATTCAACGCCTCAACGGGAGATATATTTCTTAATTTTCAACAGTAGAGGAAACCATAGGGTTAGAAATTGGTAAGCATAAACATGCAGCATGCAAGTTTGATGAAAAAGTTGATAATTATTTATTTTTTAAGTTTGTTTACAGATCGAAAAAGATTTAAAATGGCAAAGTAAACCTATGCCACAAGAAAAAGTAAAACCATTTAGTGACGTAGCATTTTTCTCAATATTATAACATAAGGATAATCTGCAATTTTATTTCATTTAATACACTACGTTAACATCACATTAAGTGACGAAAGAAAATGTAAAACAAACATGTATCTTTCTTTAGGATTTAGTGTTCCGGATCCCAAAAAAGTTTCCTTTTCCTGATGAATTAGAGAAACTGCGATTTTTAATTTAGTAATTTAGAAAACGAAAATTCATTCAACATACCGAATAGGCTTATAAAATATTGTAAAAAATTTTAACTAGAAACTATTTACAAAATATAGCAAATGTATGCAAAAAAGTGTTTTATTTATTAACGGAGTTCCCATATGATACATGTGCATGTTTATATATGTATATGTATATATATATATATATATATATATATATATATATATATATATATATATATATATATATATGTATATATATATATATATATATATATATATATATATATATATATATATATATATATATATATATATATATATATATATATATATATATATATATATATATATATATATATATATATATAATATTTATATATATTACAAAAAAATATTATTAAATCCATAAATGCTTTTTGTTGATACTATAAAAGGGTTTGTAATTTTTCTAAAACTTTTGTGAAAACAATTTAATAAGTTTTATAAATTTCACAATATCTCTGATAAACTTAAATTTTTAATTTGAAGATTTTACAAAATATTTATTAAGCCAAAAAATGTTTCTGCCATTTTCATAATTTAATTTATAAACCTTAAAATCTTTTGTTGGATGTAAATAAAAGAATTTGTAGTGTTTATAAATAATTTTTTTCACAATGACAATATTTATTGTAAAAATGTAAATTTTACAAAAATTTTTGTGTGTTGTATATTTATAAAAAAATTGTAAAATGTATGTAGAATTTTATTAGTTTCACTTGGTTTTTTTTTTGAGTGCAGCTATTTTTGAGTATATTCGGGTTCATAATTACTTACAGCTAAACGCAAGCAATCATCTAGATGATTTTCAGTCCTACGTGGACTAATTAACATAATTAATTTGAGAGAATGACGATTCACATAAAAATGTTGACTCAAAACATGAATTTATTCTACGATAGACATCTTTTAAAAATGGATATTTTTCATTGAAAATATTGTTCCATATATCAAATTTATCACGCGATTTCAAGCCAATGTCGCTTTGTAATTCAATTAATTGCATTCCTAAGCTACCTACATCCATACTAAATGATTTTCCGATTAGTAGAGCCCTCCATATTTTCTATATTTATTTTAGAAAATGGCGAAGTTAAAAATGAAGTAGTTGGAGTCTACAAATCTTTGTTTTTAAATTGCAGGAAAATGCTCTCCAAAATATTGCTAAATTGTTGGTAATCACACATTTCCATATTTTGCTTCATTTCGTCTGTTAAATTCGAAAAATGAAATTTAATCTTCCAATACCTAGTATTTTCCAACTGTTACTTATTAGTCGAGAAAACTATTCAGAAAACCTTTATATTTCGCTAAACGATTTCTTTCAATAACTACAACTGAAACAACCTAATGTTTGCCAACCGAAATATTCCTATTGATCCACAATACTTCTATAATTAGCGATATCTAGCATGCAATAACCTGGCATATTCCAGCCGTTTATATTATTTGGGAATAGCTGAATCTGAATTCACTCAGAAACATGTGTTCAATTGAGGACCTTGCAACGAAATGAGGGCACATCCAAATTTTAGACGTTGCTCTTTGTTCCTAGTCAATAGTGTTTCTCGTAATATGTTTTTTTTAAAATTAGGTAGCAAAATGTATGAAAATCATTCTTTTGACTTACTTGAAGATATTTTTGACACACTTATAATTTAATGATCAAGCTCCTTGTTTTACCTACAGATGCCAGCCATCAACGAGATCCCACATTCAAAGCTAACTAATTATTATCACTCAAAATATAAATTTTTAAACTAAATATTATGCAACACTGTTTTTGACGTACTTTAGTTATCGAACCCATCGCCGGTTGGCCTCTCCGCTGTAACGAAACATATAGTTAACTCGTTAGTTTTAATTCTTTACGGTTGATAAACATACAAACTGCATCGTTTTGGTAAAATGAGTGCTTTCGTGTTTTACAAAATCTAATTTTGCCCCATGGCCATTGATAAAATTGTATCCGTAATAGAAAGTATATAAAAATGCAGGAACAAATAAATAGTTATTTAATAAAATGTTTTTGCATTGAATTAAGTTTTATTCGAAACCATGTTTGATGTAAAAATAAAAAGATAGAACACTTATATTGCATCAAAAATATTATTTTTATACGAATATAACATAAATAAAAACAACTAATCAAAGTAGGCTATTTTTCCAACATGAAAATAACAAATTTCAAAATTTCTGCTGACAGAATTCTATCAACAGAATTCTGTGGACAGAATTTAAGTGAATGAAACCTTTGAAAAACTCTGTCGAAGATTTAAATCAATCGACAAAAATTTCAATCAAAATTGTGTTGGATGATGTCGATTCTGACAACAGAAAAGATTCTTTCGACAGAAAAACAACCTATAGCAAATCCAGGCTTAAACTAAAACTAAATATACTAGATTTCAACAAAAATATTTATATGGAAAAAAAACTTCTCGCGATCGACTTAAATTCTCTTTGCGATCGACAACAACATAAAAACCATGGCGAAACCCAAAATGCTTTAAGTTTGGCGTTCTACTTGCGATGTATAAGTTAAAGGAATCGGGGATTCGAAGTTACAAACAGAATTAAATTTTGTTCCTGAGGAAGCTGAAACTAAAGTTTAAATTTGGAAAACGTTTACTAAGTCGTGTAATATATTCTCCATATTAGAAATTCAAAGCGCGCTTTTCGTCTTTATAATATTTTCATTTTGGTCGGAGTTCGGGCCCTTTTAAAAATCCGGGGATGGGATGAAACCCTCCCTCCTCCCCTCTTGTCGGGCCTGCTTATAATTGGTACTTATAATTGAATTTAAAATATTTTATTGGAGCGGAGCTCCGTTTTCCCCCGATTCGGATATTCGATTGTCCGCATACTCCTCCTCCCAAACTATTAAAGATATCAAAATGAAATTTTGCATGTAAGACGACATCTAGCCATAGATGGTTTACAAAAATATTGAAAATTAGACTTACCACGGAGGAATAATCACCGAAAAACGGTTCCCATAGACTTTCAATCTTTTCACAATACTTAAACAAATTATTAAATTTTTTTCTGTTTTTTTGTTATTTTTTTTTATTTTTTTATATTTTTTTTAATTTTTTTTTTTTCATTTTATTTTTATTTTTTTTTTTTTGAAGTGCAGTGATATTGAAAGTCTGAAAATAGAAGTTTGTTATTAGTTGATTTAAAAAAATTTAATAACACACTTTTACCTACATTGATCAAGTTTGATCATGTTTTCAACCTGGACGAGTTTTTATTTGGTTCGTTCACCTTTTTTTGTTTGCCGTTTTGTTAAAGTATTTTTTATTGACAAAATTCACAATACGATCGTTGTAGTCAGGCATATCGGTTTCAAATCCGTTTAAAAAATTTTTCATCGATTTTCCACTAAATCTATGCCGCAGCTCTGCAGGGGATATGCAAAAATTTTTCTCGATATGAATATTTTTCCACGCGGATGGCTTCAAACTCATCTATGACATATTTAGCATGATATAATTTATTGAATGTGCAAAATAAATTAGTTTGCCCGAAGAATCGTGTAGTGCATTGAAACGATTGGACTTTTATATAAAAATAAACGGGAAGCCTGACTGGGAAATCTCTCATTTATAAATAAGTAGCATAAAAAACCAACCAACCAACCAAAAATTTTGTAAATCAAATTAAAAGCTTACAATAATACATTTAATACGATGATCCCGTTGAATTGTTAGCTTCTTCTTGTAATCCCATCAATAAATCACTATATAAATCACTATAATCACAAAAAAAAAAAAAAAAAAAAATATATGCAAGTTCAACATAAGCAGATAATCATCTGGATTCTGCATTCTGTATGTATTTCTAAACATTACTAACAACCAATAGTCCTTTCGTATTAATCACTTTATCACTGATCCTTTCGTAAATTCCTTTTTTCATTAATGCATTAATATAATTATCTGTCAATTTTTGAATGCATCTGGATCACTTATCAGCATTCTCTGTTGTTCGATCCACAACTTTCAAATTTAAGAAAATTTTAGTTTTTTCCATAAACCTGCAACAATACTAAAGACAAATTACTTCTTTAAACATTTTTAAAAAATTATGTATGTATTTATTTTATTTTAAAAAATTAAAATATAATGATAGATATAATTATTGCTTCTTTAACTATTTTGTATTTAAAAGAACAGCAAAAACTATTTCAATGAAATTTGCTAATACAATTTATTTACACTTTATTATATGATTTAAATTTACATAATCTCCTCAATCGAGCAAATGATGTAGCATAAACAGTCAAATTCTCCATCTCTTTTTTCTTTTTAATTATACTCTTCATCGCACATAAATTAATAACTTCCCCATATCTCGCACTAAAAAAATGCATGTCAACCATACCCATATATCATCTCAATAAACAATCTCTCTACAACTACCGATAATAATTCTACCTTACATAAATTGTAACAATCTTATTATATCTAATACTATGACTAAGCTTTACACAAAACAAAAAATGTTTATCATTGATGTAGACAGAAAAAAAGCAATTAACTCATAAAATGTAAAACATTGGTTGTTTTAACTGTTGCACTCATATATAGTTTATGTTTGTTTGCTGAACGGAAAACAAATTAGCAAATTATAAGTGGGTTTCTTTAAATGTGAATATTCTTATTTTTAGAATAAAATTCGAAATAGTCCGTCGTTACAGCATAAGCAAAAGATATAGACCATTAGACAAAAGTGAAACCTTTGTGTTTTTTTATTTTTCCATTTTAACATATTTTAATAGCATTGCCATATACCGGTGAATCGGTTTTGTCTGTTTTCAATATATCAATTGTGTTGATATTGTCATTTTGGTCCAGTATTAAATGTCTTAAAAGCAGTATATTAAAAAAAACTCCCTTCCCTAAATTTGTTGCAAGTGACTTTTATTATAGATACCAACGGTATCCATTTACCAAGGGTTTAAATTAATTTTAGCTAATAAACGAATGCACGAGATCGCGCGAGGACTCTACCAATAAATGATCTCTAACTTAGCAAAAATAAATTAATATATTTAAATCTAACATGCAATTGGCTAACTTGAAAAAAAGACAACAAATTAAAAGATAAATGTGTTGATTGTAGACTTGCTTTGTTTTCACCCTCCAATCAATATATATATATAAATTTTTAAAATATTTCAAATATTGCAAGCATACCACTAGTGGTTTAATCACGATATCACGTAAAGATCTCATCACAATTATAGATTTCAGCCAATGTGCTGATACCCGCGACAATTTCAACTCCATATATCAATCAAACAAAATTCAACTTATCATGGCATGAACTCACCCCTATATCATCGTTGCTTGACCATCATGTGCACGCCTCTGCTTTAGTTTAATCCAATGTTTCGCTATCTCGAAGCCGTTTTTGTCCATACAAACGTGCTCATATGTACAGATGCAAAAATATGTTAATTCAAATAAAATTATTGTTTTAAACAACCATCGTAAACTAAGCAATTATTTATTTTTTTACTTGTATAACGCTAACATGCACTAAATGAATTTACTTTTTGCAATCATCATTTCGTTTTAAGTTCTGAACATCTCTCAATTAAATCAAAAACAGACTAAAATTCCTCAATATTTTTAATATTCATGATTTAAAAACAAAGTAAAAAAGAGAATGCTTGTTTGCTGATCCATGAACTCTCCCGTTTTCGTTTAATTTAGCAAAGAGATAAAATATAACAA
The DNA here is from genome assembly GCA_963693315.1 of Diogma glabrata. Classification (NCBI taxonomy): domain Eukaryota; kingdom Metazoa; phylum Arthropoda; class Insecta; order Diptera; family Cylindrotomidae; genus Diogma; species Diogma glabrata. The sequence goes on along the minus strand of OY856187.1, from coordinate 36,130,049 downwards.
TTGAATTCGAAATATTTTATAGAGAGCTCAAACATATAAAAAAACCATTATGCCTTTGATGTTTTTTACAGGAAGTCCGAAGATTATGTATACTGATTGTTTGGTTAATGGAAAAATGAATGTAATGTAGCCGTATTATACATGAAAAATGGAAATGTTTAGTGGTTGAACAGGAATTTAGTTTCTACTATTAGTTTGTTGTTCTAGAGTTGGCGTAGATTTCTTATAAAATGCTACCTGTTAAATATCGCCTAATTTGGCGGGCAAAACAAATTATATCTTTTAAATATTGAGTTGTTATTTGATAAGTAAAACATAATAATAAAATGGTTAAGTTTTAAAAAAATACTTTTAAATGATAAAAATGTTTAACAAATCTATAAGCTATCATTAGTTATTTTAAATTTTGTTTGCCAAAAATGTTTTAGTACTTTGGACGCCCCGCCCCCTAAAACTTTTTCTGTTTACCGTCGCCTGTCATAGCATATATTTGTCAAATTGCACACTATTATAACTTTAACTTTTTACAGTGAATAACACAACTAATATTTACTCCAGATAATCGTTGTTTTGTTTGTTTTCTTCTCTTTGTCTCAGAGAGAAACACTTATGTCTTCCCATAGACGTGCGTAAATTTTTCATTTGATTCAAAATTGTACAATTATTGCGAGTCTTTTTTAAAAACAATAAGAAAAAAAGCCTACCACAAAAAAATATTAGTTTCTCCCACCCTGCGACTGTATAAAAAAAAATGATGATTTGGATTTTATTATAACCAAACCATAATTTTTGATATTTATTAATTAAAAATTAATTTGTCCATAATGAAAATAGTTTGATAGCAAGTTTTTATTATTAATAATTATTTTAATTCATTTAATAAAAATTGGCACAACTATCAAGAAAACTTTAAACATGTTTAAGCATTTTACATTTATAGAATTGTTTTTAGTTTATTATTTAATAAAAAAGTTTGTGGTAGTAATTAAAAACAAATCAAAATGGAGAAAAGAAGATTGAATATGACAGATGAGTGATTACGATTCTGTATGTTTCTTTTCATACAATTTTAAGGTAATGTTCTGTCTATATTTATATATACTCTTTAATACTCTTTAAATAGAAGATTTACTTAGAGTGATATTATCCTATATTAACCATGAGAGTCGAACTCGTCTGATCTTAGAAAAATATAATAAATAACTTTGTTTCTATAAATTGTCTATATAACTAACCCATTTTTAATGATTTTTAGCTTTCAGATGCCAAAGATTTACATCACCTGTCATTAGTTGGTAGTTATGGTGCTCATTTATTACACGGTTTTCCTCCACATTTACTTCATCCATTACATCAACCTGCCGTTACATCAGCTTCCTCAAACTTTAATGGCGGTAGTGGTGCTTTCGTTAAACCGTTTCCATCAAATTTTTCATTACCATCAGCATTTGCACCACCAAAATGCTTATCGGGAATGGAGCAGGTAATAACATCAATTGACTTTATATGAAAATGTTGAAATTTGACGTTGTTTTGTTTTATGTTACAGAAATACGGATTTCAGGGTATGATGTTCGGTAATACTAACGGAAATCAAACAAATAATTTACCAGGAATTGGTGGTAGTGTTAATAATAATAGTAATAATAATAATAACAATAATGGTGGTGGAACAAGTAGTGAATCTTTTCGTACGGATTCTTCTAGTCCTGCATGTACCTCATTATCGCCACCTGTTAAAGAAGAGTCGTTAGAAGGGCATACTAGTGAAGAAGGTGATCGGGATAGAATATGTAGTCCGCCAGATCGTAGTCCGCCAGATACACCAGGATTTCGACGTAAGTAGTTTTTGTTAATATAAAATTTATTTAATTAATTCAAGTCTCGTTTTATACAACAAATGACGTGTTTTGTCATATTCAAATATTCCATATTTGATTCTTCTTGCGAGACATTAGACTTATTTAAAATAATTTGAAATTTTAATTTTAAGTAGTTATATCAATTAACCCCCTGGAGTGTTTAATTATGATCAGATATAATGACGTTAATAGATTCGTATATGTTTATGGAGTAGTAGAATATTTATTCTTTTAGCAAAGATTTTATTATGTATTTTTTCATTAATATGGTTTTATGATGTCCATTTTTGATAATTGATTTTTTTCTCAAAATTGTATAGTAAGTAAGAAGTCGAATAACAAGCAATGTCCGTCACTTGTGACATATAGTTTTTTTGTTCATTTGATCATTGCATTCTTGCTTTTAATAAATAGGTTCGTTGGGGAATTGTGGTTTGTATTTGTAGCTATGTTTCCGAACGCTCAAAACCAATTACAAATGAAATATAGCGCTTTTAAAACAAGCTATTCCTCTTCATCGGCGAAAGTTCTTTGATTCAATTGGATTTATTACTTTCCTTTAACTATCAAATAACAATTTCGGTCTAGACTGTTTTGTTATGATGTTCGTTTAACCCAACCTTCTAAAACCGAAAATATAGTTTATATCTTTAATATTTTATTATCAGAAAAGCAAATATCTCTAACATTTATCTTAACTATAAAAAATTATAACCACCCAATTGTTTGTTAAGACTTAAGATATTGTTTAGACAACAAAGTATCGTATTAACTATACTTAACTTTTATGATCATGTCAATTACTTAAAATCGTGCTACTAGTCAGTTTTAAGTTATTAGATCGTTCAAAGAAGATAATCGTTTTTGATCTTTACGAATTTTGATTGAGTTTTTTTTTTCTTTTGGACTTCCGCAAAGGTGAAAATTGATTTTGTCTAATTATGTTTGCTCATATATAACTTTTAAAAACCTTTTAAACCGAATTTATTTGGAGCTTTTTTTATTTACTTAAATTGAGTATAATGGATATTTTTTTATATTTGATATGAAATTAGAATCAATTTGGAGTTTATGAGATCTTGTTGGGTGGGTTTATGCATTACGTAATATATACCTATATTTAGTATGAGAAATATAAATCTCATCTTGTAAATTTATCTCACCACTGTTTACACTTAATTTCACAATGTAGTTTACACCCTAAACTAAATACATAAGATTAAAAACGACATTAATAACAGATATCAACTTTCGGTTCACACACTTACTTGGGTTGGTTGATAAGTATTTGAATCTGAATTCTAATAACGTATATAAATCACTAGTTATACTAAATCGCACGTTAGTTAAACGTTTGCATAAATACACAAACACTAATAACATATGCAACCCGCTTTCCTTAAAACTATAACTCAATTTTCTGTTATTGGTCCATCTATAATAATTTCACTCGTTCAATTCATCAATTCATTGAAGTGTGCACACAACACACATGTGTGATTATAATAGCCAAAAATTAACTTTAAATCTATAATTTAAATTTTTTTTTTCAAATCATAAATTTAAGTTTATGTTATTTGAACTAATTTGTCATTTCTAGTGAATTGTTGGTTCCCAAATTAAAACCACAAATCATTATTGCACACACATTTCAATTCATATCGACACTAGTAAATTGTAAAAAAAAATTGTGTTACAATAAACAACAATTGGAAACTGAATTTTTTTCCGTTGTATTGTTGGTGTTGTTAACCACATTGTACACAATTGATAATTTTTTTTGTTCTGATTTTCCACAGCAAATAATAGATTTGTTAGATTTTTTGGGTAGAGCAAAAATTATAAAAAAATACATGGTAAAATAGTGGAAAGAAGATTGTTTGTGTTAAATTAGAAGTGGTGATATGATGTTAGTTACGAGATGATAGGGTATTTTGTAAGTGGGATAATTAGACCAGTCGCGAAAATTTAAATTTATTAGAGAGCCGAGCAATATTAAACATGCATACAAATTCATATCCTATAAGTTTACACTGACAAAATTTTACACAGTAGTTTATGAACGATATTTTTCATAATGTTTAGTCCGTTTCGATATTCGTTAAAATGAGTGCAATCTGGATTATTGGCAACCCCATTTTAGTTCTTTCAAACAAATTTTTAAAAATGTTATTCTAGATACACCAAGCCTTTGATTAAAACTTTGTTCTGACTTTTGTTCTTTTGTGGTTGTTTGTAAAAAATTAAAACAAAATCACATTGCATATATTGACATCCTTGCTGAATTACATATGTAGGGTTTAACATTAGCGTCACTGCAGCTAGTGCATTTAACACCGGATCAAAATTTTAAAACCGGCATTACGGTATTGAAGTCAGATCAACCCGGTATACTGGTATTAAAACCGGTATTGGGAATTTTTTGAAATAAAATGAGTTGAGACAATGATTTCTTGTTCAAAGTTTAACCAACTGGTGCTTGAGCCACCAAGACGAGGTCGCATAACGATGGTTGTGGTGCCAATATGCTACTGATAGGGTACCCAAAAGAAATTAAAAAAAATTAATTTTTTTGTAATTAATTAGAATTTTTTCATCAATCCCGGAAAGTGCATTATATAAAAAAAATCCAAAAGTGGATTATGTTTCATTGTAACGGCGGGGCGGCTAGGTGTTATATAAAGATAAAAATTCGTTTATTATTAATTTGTTTAGGCTTAACCCCGGGATTCGATCCCCAGACCACGGCGTACAAGGCAGCAACTTTAACCATTCGTCTATTTGAAATTTTTTGTTACAGTGCTGTGTTAATGGATAGATTAATACTTAAGTTTTTGAAAGTGAATAGGTTCAGGATTCAATACCGAGCGCTATGTATATTTTTTATTATATTTTTTAAATAGCATAAAATTTATTCATAAAAATTCCGTTTTGCATAAATTTTTTCTAAATAAAATGAGCTAGCTATGTAGTAGGAACTACTATATATGTGTCACAACTACACATAAAAACCTTTTAAGATATAGGTTCCAAAACACCATTCGTTCTAAGGTGTTGATGGACGTAAATCTTTCTTTTTTCTTTTTTTGTGTTTTTTGTTAAAGTAGCGATGTAACTATAAACAAAAAATCCTATCACATATACCAAATATGACATAGGCCAATCAGATTGAACACATGACATAAATATGACATCACACAGGAACGTGTTATCTTCAAGGAATACTCCATAACTAAGCTACATGGTAGTACCGTTGACTGAATACAGTTTGTTCGCCAACACAACTAAGGTATCACCTTGAATATAGTTATATCTCACGGTTAGTGACCGTGGTATGTGATATCTGTAGATCAAACATTTAAAAAAAATAACAAAAATCAAAAACTGATCCCGACCGTTGTTGTTTGATCGATATGCGACTGATATGCTATCCTGTTGTGCGATCGTTGTTGTCTTACAGACATGCAACTGATGAGCTACTCTGTTGTGCGACGGTTGTTGTCCTACCGATGTGCGACTGATGTACTACTCTGTTGTGCGAACGTTATTGACCTACTGATATGTGATTGTTGTCCTACCAATATTTTTTTTACCATTATGCTCTTGTGCTACCGTTTACGATACCACAATTTTTTCCTGTGACCGCACAATACTATGTTACCATTGTGCGACCACTTGTGCTACCTATATCAGAAAATTACCCTTGCACTACTATTATGCTACTAAAATTCCAAGTTACCGATATGCTATACTGTTATGATATCATTGTGTTACTGACTTTTGCTACCATGTGCTTGCTGGGAAGATTATGCATAACGGAGTCTTATGACACCGTTATGCCAGGATGATTCAATATGTTTTTCACAAAAAAAAGTTCAATGTGGCCTAAGCCAAGAAAAAATCTCTAAAGTTAATTAATTAGTGGATCATATGGACCCCTTTCTTTTTAAATTCAAAATTTAGAAATATATTTGTATATAAAGATGGAAAGATGGATCATATAGACCATTTTTAAAATTCAAAATTTAGAAATATTTGTATATAAAAAAAAATCAAAAGAGATAACAAAAACTAAGCTTACTATTTGGTGAACGATGTTTTGATATTCCCGCCAACGCCCGTATCGTCAGAGACTTTTGTCCTTGTATGTATCTAAATGCCTAATCCTTTTTATACACCAATATCCGAGTGTTACAAATTGTTCATCCAGATCAATTTAAGATGTATAATTATATTTTAATTTTTCTTGATTTGGAAAATAAACCAAAATGTCGAGGTTCCTTGGACGCGGAGCAATATAACAATAAGGAACACTCCCAACACACGCCAGTTTGTATTAACTTCCAACAATGGTTTTATTGTTCTCTTCGCTTTACCGTGGTTAAACGCCTTCATCCACCTTCTATACTCCACTTATTAGACAGTGAAAAAAATGCAAATTGCTCTGTTTGATTTCGTCACAGATATATGGTACATGCCACTAAATTTATAATGATTTTCCACTAACAGTAATCTTTCGGGAATGATCAATTTTCAATATAAGAAACTCACATTTAAAAAAAGAATTTCACAAAAATGTTTACTTATTTATTGCAATCACTTTAAACACAAAAAAACTAATACTAGACTTATTACTTTTTTTTTCGTTTGTTTTTCTTATATTTTCATCGAATTTGATTGTTCACAGATATTTTCAGAAAATATATAACATATATTCGCAATATATAACATATATTGCGAACCCGTTATCTTCGTTTATTTTATTAAAAAAATTTTTTTTTGAACAAAAAGCATGAACTAATTTTTAGTTTTAATAAACCCCGAACAGCATTTAGTTTTGAAACCATCCGAACAAAATTACTATTTGTTTTTCCTCTAAACGAGTCCGGATTTAAGGAATAATAACCAATCTTTCAGTAATTTAATTTTATCAAAACTTTCAGTATTTTAATTTTATCAAAAATGAAACGCGCAAAATCATACGTTTTTTATTTTGAAAATATCAAACGTAAGCTGACCAGCAACATGCAAAATGCATTCTATAAATAATTTTAAACGAATGGGAATGAAGGAGATGGTTGTTCAAGCAGTCATACATTTCTCTCTGTTATTTCATTTTCCAAAACAAAGGAATTCTATCGTTTTAATACGAAAACCAGTTTAGGATTACATTCTATTTCATCTCATAATCGTCAATTATAAAAAGAAAGGATCAACCACATATAATTTGGGTTTGTTTTTGTTTCAGTTATTAAAATTATGTAAAAAAAATGCCAAAAATGTATTATTGTATTGTTTTCTAGCTATAGGTGAACTTAACATATTATTGTCTAATGAAAATTTTTCTATAAATTTTCATTATTCAATTGGTATGATTCCAATTGGTCAAAATGTTTTGATTTCATTAAAATTATTACTTCGGTCTGAAAGACCTAAGTATTACATTCATGAGCCAAAAGTGAAATTCTTACCCCCACTTTTTTTTGGCATTTCTCGACGTTTTAGGACCTACTGATTCTAAAAAAGCAAAAAAAAAAATGTATGTCTGTCTGCCGGCGAAACACGGTCACAAATCACAACCGACGAAATCTAGAAAACCGCTGGACGGATTTGAAAAAATTTTTCTAAAAATAGGTTTACTTAATAGGAAGAGCCGAAAGGACGATGTGTTCGATAACTGTACCGGAAGTGTGTCAAAAAAATCAAAAAGGTGTCAAAACAAGGAAATTTGCATATATTTTGCTTAAAAAACGTTCATTTTAAGTGATTACGAGTAGGAACATTGAATTTGGAGAAATCTTGATGGTCGGGATTGGTATGTGAGACCAAAATCTAGATTATTGCATTATAAGTTTGTCAAAAAAATGTTGTCAAGGTGTCAAAAGAAAGATTTTTATTTATTTTTTTACCTAATTTTTTGGAAAAAAAATAAAATTAATTGTTTGTTTGAAATGAAGTTTTATTATTATTATTGAGAATTATGGCATTATAATTTTGTCAAAAAAATGTTGTCAAGTGTGTCAAAAGAAAGATTTTTATTTATTTTTTTACCCAATTTTTTGGAAAAAAATAAAATTGTTTCTTTGAAATGAAATTTTATTATTATTATTGAGAATTATGTCATTATAAGTTTGTCAAAAAATGTGGTCAAGTGTGTCAAAAGAAAGGTTTTTATTTATTTTTTACCCAATTTTTTACAAAAAAAAAAAAAATTAATGATTTGTGACATGATATTTTATTATTATTATAGAGAATTATGGCATTATAATTTTGTCAAAAAATAATGTCAAGTGTGTCAAAAAATGATTTCGTTTAATTTTTTAGCCAATTTTTTGGGAAAAAAAATTTAGCTGTTTTTATGACGTAAATGTAATTTAAAATGAAATTGGACATGGAAATTTTTGAATTTGTTATAGATTTGGAAATATTTTTGGAATTTTGAAAAAGTTTGTATTTTTGATTTTGTAATAATTTTTGCAATCTTTTTAGAATTTCGGCAAAAGTTTTAATTTTTGATTTTGTAAGAATTTTTGGAATATTTTTAGAATTTTGGAAAATTTTTAATTTTTGATATTACGTATTATAATTTTTGGAATTTTGAAAAAATTTTCAATTTTTGACTTTGTAATAATTTTTGCAATATATTTAGAATGTTCTAAAAAGTTTGAATTTTTAAAAATTTTTGAAATATTATTGGAATTTAGAAAAAATTTAAATATTTGATATTATTCTAATTTTTGGAATTTTGAAAAAGTTTGGTTTTATTTAATTTAACAATATTTTTGGAATTTTGATTATAATTTTCCGGCAACGTATTGATGTTTCGTGTTAGTTTTGTAATAAATTTTTAAACAGAGATAAAAAATACTAGTACTTTAACAAAGAGTTATGTTTGAGTTAAATTCTCTTATTTCGTTTAGTTGAACTTAGTTGATTGTATGAGACGGCCGTTTTTTATCATCAGTGTTTTTTTAATAAGAAATTTGATTTATCAATTAAAACAATAAAGATTTATTTTTTTAATTGAAGAAAATGTTTTTATTTTTTATAACACACAATTCTATGTCAGAGAATAAAGTATTGTAATCGATTCGTGTTTAATGAATTTTATTCTCTCGCAAATTAAAATTCTCGCTCGTGCCTCGCTCAAACTTTAAACTTTTGCTTGAGAATAAACTATTTCATTATACACTCATTGATTAAATTACTATTATTTTTCCAAAAAATTGGGGAAAAAAAGAAATAAAAATCTTTCTTTTGACACACTTGACACAATTTTTTTGACAAACTTATAATTCCATAATTCTCAATAATAATAATAAAATTTGATGTCAAACAGATAATTAATTTTATTTTTTTCCAAAAAATTTGATAAAAAATAAATAAAAATCTTTCTTTTGACACACTTGACAACATTTTTTTGACAAACTTATAGTGCCATAATTTTCAATAATATGTAATAATAAAATTTCATGTCAAAAATTAATTAATTTTATTTTTTTCCAAAAAATTGGGCAAAAATATAAATAAAAATCTTTCTTTTGACACACATGCCAACATTTTTTTGACAAACTTATAATGCCATAATTCTTTCATAACATGTTCTAAATAATGCGGAAATTCTATACATTATCTATTTATCGCACAATAATTATGTCTACCGTGAGGATTTCCATATAAAATATTTGAAGGTACAATTGTACCTCTGTCGCCTGTTAGCGTTGTAAAATGATGCCGCCGGACGAGGGTTAAAAAAAGTCGATTTGGCTCATTTTTCACCTATTTTTAAAGGAACCTATCTCTATATATAACCTGAATTGTTTATACCACAGAATGCGAAACAAAACAGAACCACGTTATAGACTCGGGATGACTAACATTGCTAGGCAATTCAAGTTGTGTAAAACCTCTTTATTTTGAATAAACGGCAGACTTATACAGTTCATATTTCAATAGTATCATGTCATCCGAGTTTAAAAATTCATATTAAACTAAGCTATAGTTCTGTTATCTTTTGTGCGCTGTAATAATTTAATTGTACGAAATTGGAATGATAATTTGTTGTTTTTTTAATCATTTGGGATTTGTGAGCAATTCAAATAAAATTTTATGTCATTCATGTCAAACATAGTTGTTTCTGCAGCACAACATCCCTCCCCTCTTTAGAAAGCTATTTTATTTTTTTTTTTTCAAGATATTGGTATATCTTAAAACTCTTTAGCTTTTACATTTACATTCTTAATTTAATAGCTTTGATTTTTTTATTAAGCTTTTATTTTTTACTTTTAATTGAGTTTCATATATATGTTTTTAATTTAATAATTTAAATCTATCTCTTTTTTCTCTCCTTACACGAATCACGCCTAAAGCCGATTCATTATTTGGTCGCGGTTTCGATTAAAAACTTTAAGGCTCTTTCAACAGATTCCACTTCTTCTTTATGCTTTAAGAGATCCAAAATGAGTTATTTCGTTAATTCTTATTCTAATCCTTCTGTAATTGAATTTAAATTACCTCAAGTAATAAATTAATGATCCTTTGAAAAGTTGGCCGTTTGTTTGAAGCCCGCTGTAATCGAATTTGTTCGATTTTCCTAACATTTTGTTAATGAAATGTACACTAAGAAACGATAGTTACACTTTAATTTTCCAATTTTTTAAATATGCAATACATAAATGTTTTTTGTAAAAGCGCCAAAAATATTGTTAACGACCAATTGATTATAATTTTCTACTTGAAAAAGTTTTAGCAAAACCTTTTTGTATATTGTGTGACAAAAAGTTTGTACAAGCTAAGTATTTTTTTGAGTGTATTGACCACCATTAAAAATAGCAAACTACTAGTCAATATTTTTACGGGATGGAGAGTTAAGTTTGTTGACTTTACTTTCTTCCTGATCCTTTTCACCGATCCACAAATATTGTATACTGTTTTTGGTACTGTACCGCTTTTTTGAGGTGGCGAGGAGGTTAAGTTTTAGGGATCTGCGAGAAATGAACAGTAGAGACATCCTCTTTCGAATGCCGATTCTTTTGCATGAACCTCGAGCATTTTCGAACCTTATCACCACTTCTCACTCACTTTAGCTGTTTGCACTATTAATTTCAATTTCACTGTCAATAAAAAATTATATGTTTTAGATCACAGGTTTTCCGAATAAGATAGGAGCTTCTATAGGCGTCGGAGCAAGATCGCTCTTACGTTACCATTACTTTTATTTGTTTAGCACTTCCGACATTTTTGTTTAAATTTTACAACACAAAAAAATTAACTATAAATAAAAGAAAACCAAACACTTACAAGCAAATATCCTGTTGAGAGATGCGAAGGTCATACACCACTATTATCTGGCTTCATTTGTCTGGCTGCCAAATTTCAGCATTTATTAACCACACTGAAAAAAATATGGCATGTAAATTTAACATTTTGAAAATGTTATTTGGAAAAATATTACAAAACATAACTTATTTCTTATAAATCAACATAAAAATTAACAAATCGTTATAAAAATTGACATTACATCATACAATTTAATGATTTAACATTAAAAATATTAAAACGTTGGTTAAGTTTCAATGTTAAAAATTAATGTTAATTTGTAGTAATAAACGTAAACCTTATTTTGATATAAAAAAGAAATGTTTTAAAATTCAACATGTAAAACCATTACCTTCTAACGTTAAATTGTTAAAAAAAAAGATGATTTAAAAATTATGAAATGTTGAATGGAAATAAAATAAACCGTGTTGTGTCCTGAAAAATTGCAGTAAATATTTTATAGTCTCATCTCATTTCTTGAAGTGCGTGGGTGTGATTTTTGTTTAAAATTTTTTCAATATTTTAATATTTTTAAAAATAAACATGAGAAAATATTAATAATTTTAATATTAATGACCCGATAATTTTCTCGGATATTAGTTATAGTGAAAGTGAATTAAATTTGGAAACAAATAAAATTTTTTTGGTGTTACAGCAAGATGAGGAGTTGAATGGTTTATTATTGGAATGGGGATTAGAAGAACTATTTCCTTTATTAATAGGTAATTAATTGATGAGAATTGAGAACTATATAAAAACAGTTTATCATTATATTTATAATTTTAATTTTAGCTTGCAAAATTGTAAAAAAAGGTGTAACATTCAACAGGTTAAAATATTTATCAAAAGAGGACATTGCAGAAATGATAAAATATATTGGCTTACGAGCAGAATTCCGCGAAAAACTTTTCATATGGAAAAACCAAAAGGTATAGCTACACTATTTAGTTATTGTATCACTATTTTTTCAGTTTTCGTAATGATTTATTATTAATATAGTATCCGGAAGAAACACAAACGATGCCATCCATCTCGAAAGTGTCTCAATGGCTGCAATCTACATCGACGGCTTATATACATTAAAAAGAAGTGGTAGCAATTTACCATACCTACAAGGTACGTCCGAAATTTGTTCGTTTATATATCGTTTTATTTTATATTAATTTAAACTAATATATTTTTCAGTGTGTACGTGATATATTGCAGAGCCCCGCCACTGGAAAAGGCATAATCAATTATTATAAGCAACATAAACAATTACTGGAGGCACAACAAAAAAGTATTTTAAATTGCATTTCAGAATACTACTACGGTGCAGATGTACCTTTATGCAGATGTACATTCATATTATTTATTTTATTATTTATATATTATTTAAATATACATTTATATTTTTGGATTTCTATAATTATAATAATTGTTAATAAATGAATTATTTAATAAAAATAATATATTTTAAATATATTTGTGTGTTTAATTTTATCAGTGATATAATGTTGATTCAAAATTTTCTTTATACTTCACTTCATCATTTTTTTATTCATATTTCAACATTTTAAAATGTTGAATTTTCAATATCAAATTGCAAGGAAAAAGTTATTTTTACGTTACAAAAATATCAAGAAATGAAATATGAAAATTAACATTGAAAATTAACATGATATGATATTTTAAATGTTGGCTGAAAATTATAACTCGAAAATGTTATTTTTACGTATCTTTTAACATTTTTTTTCTTTCAGTGCAGAAAATAATTTTCACTCCAGCACATTCCCAATGTCCTTCTGTCCATTTCCAATGTCCTTGTGTGATGTCACCGTAGCACATTAATGCCACCAAAATTAATTTTCACTCCAATAATTTAGTACAATTAATTGACCATACGATTGTAATATTTGAGATTGTACTCAATTTTAGTTAATGCTATAAAATAAATTTGGTTGAACCCATTTTGTAGAATACTTAGTTATACTTTTGTTGAACTCTTATGTTGAACTTTTAATTTTTTTCCAAATATCAAAGTGACCATTTTATTGCACGATCACAATCGAATTACTAATTAGTTCCTATAGTATCAATTTATTAGTAAATAAAATTATATTTTTGTTTTGATTTAATTATTGATTACTAAAGTAATTATTTATCGATAAATTATTTTTTGTTTAAATTTAATTTAATTTAATTTATTTAACTATTTTAATTTATTTAATTTTATCTACTTTTAATTTGTTTCATTGAATTTATCTAGTTATAATTTAATTGATTTAATTTATGTGTATTTAGGTATATTCTTTTAATTATTTTATCTGTAATTTGAATTATTTATTTATATATTTAAAGTGATGTAATAAAGTGATCTTAGCGTGAGACTGACCTGGCTCCACCACCGAAGCTTCGTGTTTTTTTATTCTTTTAGTTGTATTGATTGAGCATGCACAGATGATAGAGGTCGTCCGACCTTTTATTAAACATCAACCATGTTTCGAAACATCCAAGTTCCTTGCATCTTTGAGTGATTTGGACACAGCCAGTCAACCATGATAAAAAGATAATATGGCTGTTTCGTGGTCGTGGCGGAGCATATAATTAGGGAGAACTTATGACCCCAATCTGAACTAAAGGTTGACTGACTCCCAGCGCCAACATGATTACAACTAAAAAAATTATTGCTTTATCCAAAAAAAATGGAAATGCAAAAAAACATCTCCGTTTTTAAAGCAAAATAATTTCCTCTAACAAAAAAATTTGGTTAAAAAATATTTTCTTCCACTCTTGTGTTTCAGCGTCATTTTGATTTTTGACCTTCCATTTATCTAATTAGAATGATTTTTATTGATACATTAAAAATGTCTATATAAGTATACTCGTAAGCAAATGATAACATTATCAGTAATCACAAATTTAATTACTGTTGCTGAATTGGTTGAACGCAGGCATTTCGGAAAATTAATAAGTGTTTTAAGGGTGTATATAACATTTATGAAATCAAAGATTTACGTCGGATTTTAAAATATATTACAAAATAAACGTTCCTGCATCGATTGGAATCAAAAAAATTTAGATCTCACCGACAATTTTCGCGAAATAATCAATTTCAAAGTTATCATTCACTCTATGTTATATTCGGCGGAAGTATCAAAATTTGTTAGAAAAATTAAAAATTCAGAATGTTCTTACAAAGACATCCGAAAAAAAAACTAACGTTCAGTTTCTCTGTGCGATTTTTGATTTTTTGAGCCCAAAAAACAGCGGTGTCACCGGCAATCAGACGTAAATATTTAATTTAAAAATTTATAAAATCTGCTGCGTACACCGGAAAGCTGACCGCCATTTGTAGTAAGGAAATCTGGCAACGTTGTGTGTGTCGGTAATAGAGAAGTCTTTTCTCATCGTTCGTGTTCATAATAAGGTTCCGTTTCAATCAAGTTTTCAAATAAAATAATAAACATATTTATTTATTCCTGTAGGACACGCAAAAATAAAACAAAATAATTTTAAATTAAAATAATAAATATATTTGACTGACTGCGACGTTGCCAGATCTACTTTTCCATATAGTAGCGGTAGTCAAATTAGAGCCATATATTTTTTTGTACTATGAAATTATATAATATTTTGGAAATATTCTATCATAGAAAATTGTTGTAATTGATAAAAAGCATTCCTGTATTGAAATTTCTACATAATAATTTGTTTGAAATTTTATTAGATGTACTACGCGATTTGACTATTTATACATCCTTAAGCTAAAAATACCTATACTACCGGTATTGAATAATCGATATCGATTTTAAAACTTGTTTCGGTTTTCAGTGTACCGATATTGAATACCCTAGTCATAGCCGACAGTAAAGTCGGCTATGACTCGACAGCTATCCTCTTCCTAAAGTTTGCTACTTTTCTTCGCCCACATTTGTTTATTTTTCAATTATTTCATTTCAAACAAATCTTTGCACTTTTATTATGACTAAAAACTTTTTGAAAATTTATCCAATAATCTTCTAAGCAGCCACCCTATATATATTATCACTTTTAACAGAACAACAACGATTACTATAATTTAAAATAATTTAACGGATTAGTAATTATTTTAACTAATTAATTTACAAAAACAACACAACAATTAAGTTGATCCTAAAAATAACATTTATAACTACAATAACAACACAACCAACTCGAATAACAAACAACTGTAAAATTAGTTTTCAGTTGAATGAAAATGGAGGATAAAGTTTAGAAAAATATTTCATTTAGTGTTAGTAAGGGAATAAAGCTTATGTTAAAAATATACACTACCACGAAGAGATACAAATTTTAAATTAAAAGAAAAATGTGATTTAATTAATTATATAGCTTATCAGGTGGTGAAGTAGTCTAGTAATTATTTACAAAAAAATATAACTTTTAAAAAAGGGTTGCCAATGCCACCAAAACTATTACATATTTCGTTTTGGGTTACATCTTGTTAAAGAACTTGTAATACTAATTTTATAATGTGAACAAAATTTATGACTTCTGTCACTTCTTTTATGTTGAAATGTAATGAATGGAAATGATTGTTATAGATAATTAGAGGGATGAGAATGACAATTAATTAATAACGAGTCAATGAGTTTTATTGCTTTTGTATATTGTTGCAATTGTGTGAGAAATAGGATTGGGGTGTAGTGTGATTTTAGAGTTTTATCAAACATAATTTTGTAATTTGAAAGGCTTCTGTGGTATACGACAGTGGTTAAGTATAATCGGTGATAGAGAATGAATCAGGGGACTTATGGAAAAGAAGATTGGTATTATTAGTGTCTTATGTTAGCAAAAGAATCATAAAATGTTATGCCTACATAACAATATTGCATCCACAATTTAAAAAAGATATACTTCATTTCTAAATTGGAAATGGATTTATGTGTTGAATCACATTACATATAGAAATTCTTATTACGACTGAGCCGACTGAAGAATTATTTACAATTGAATTTACCATCGCTAGCCGCTGTTTATTTTTGAGAATGTGATTCACTTTAAATTCGGGAAAAAATAAAAAAAAAGTATTTACATTTTTGATCTGATAAACTGAAACGTCAAAAATTCTATCATTCATAAAAATTTAAATTTATTCATAAATATTATTCTTATTCGCTTCAGCAGACAGTATATATAAGAAGGAAACAAAACAGTTTTTGTATTTATTAGAATATTAAATTGACAGTGAAATGATCCCTTGTTTATTTAGTTGAATATCTTAAATTGAATATTGTGATTATAAGTAATACTATCGTTAGAGGTTTACGACATTTATAAAGTATTTGGATTACAGTTGGTATATCCTAAGAATGAAAGCTAGGTGGGTTGAATGAAATTCTAAAGATTTTTGGAATTTGTAAATATAACCAATACCAATTCCGTTGAATAAATTTCCAAATTCATATGCAAAAATTCTTTAATTTTAAAAACAAATATTTGTTTCTCAAAATTTTTTATTCAAACAATTTATCACTTTAAAATGTTCCATCTGTCCATTTTATGAATTACAAGTACACATTTTATTGTGTTTGATATCTTTTGTCTTCATATTATTTATAGTTCTGCCGAACTTTCGCTTATTCTTCTTTTTCTCGATTTTATATTTTATTTTGGTTTATTCAGAAAATGATGATTCATTATAGCCAAAATCACTTTGTCTATATATATAACAAGCAAAAATAATCTGTAAAAAAATAATTTTTTATGGTTACTCAACAGTTTACACTCACAGAAATGGTACCCAAAAAATTGTATATTTTTAGCCCGATTGGAGTTGATGGTGTAAGCAATTATTTGTTGAACATATTAGATTTTAGTGTGTATGTATAGGACAATACGAGAAAATTGATTTTCATTGGAAAACATTATTAAAAGATTTATATTTTGTTATAGAAATGAGTTGAGTGGAAGTTTAGTTGCATGATTTATTTGTTTATTTTTTTAAAACCAAAACAAATTGATTCATTTTATTTAGTTTTGTTATCAATTTGTCACTATAAAATATTATTTGTTTTTGTCCAAGATTTTGATTTTTTATGCTATCTGATGTTTAGTGGTTTAATTATACGGATTCAATCCTGTGTTATTATTATAAAGTTTTGGAGTACAACCAGCTGCAACTTCACAATAAAAAATAACTGTACAGTAGCTCTGTACATCAAAATGTTTTTAAATATAATATATCTACAAATTTTTAATGTCGTTAACCTTTTACCTTTAACTTTAATTTTATTCCAACTATAAAGTTTGAGTAATAAAAAAATCTTACATTAATACTTACAGCTACAAAAAACCGTGTTAAAAAATTTTGTATAAATTTTATGATCATAGTTTAATAATGGATCTAGTGTTTAAGAACATGTTCGATTATTACTTTAAAATTGAACTAAAATGTAAAAGATATTTATTGCAATATCTATATCGTTCATCACCGACAAATTGTATGGTTGCATATGTGATACTAATGAAAGAAACAAATACAGAATATCACTCTAATTATTGAGTTCTAACAAAACTAGAAATACATAGATTTGCATTCAATACCCTGCAGGTATATGCAAAAAAAAACACTTTTGCTGTTGCTATTGTTCCTGCGTGATCGAAAAAATCGATTAAAAGTTTTTCAAAACTAATAATATGATAATAATACAAGTGAATTTACATTTATAATGCATGGAAACCACATAAAAATTAATGTCCTGATAAAAAAAACCAACAGCTTACGCGAAATAGATGCACCAAATTTACACACAATACAAATTTACTTCAACTCACCAAGATAAGTGTTTTTCTGTAATTTTTATTATCATCGTATTTAACCGTAATTTTCAATAAATTATATTGAAAACAAAAGAAAACACAATACAAGTAACAGAATAATATATAAGAATTGTATTCTATTTAAATTTTATTATTATATTGTACATTTGGTTGAGTTACTGTAAATCATATACGGTTTTATATGCTTCCGTAAAGTCTGCCAGTTAATTATTTATGAATTTCAAATAAAACTTTTGTTTATAAGTCTGTTCGTCTTGTAATTCACAAAATATCAGTTAAGCTTTGAAACTTTCGAACATATGTTAAAAGTGGTAATTTACACACTCAAAAAAATAAAGGAAAATTTTAAAGTTTTTTGTAAAATCGAAAAATAATTAAATCTGGGTTTTTCCAATTTTTTTTTTTTTCAATTTAAAAGATTTTTAGTAAGTTTACACAAATTTTGTGTGTTGAATCTTTATAGGTCCCATACAATAATAGAACTATAGCCACTTTGAATCACTTTAATGTATATTTTTAATTTTCAATGTCCATTTTATAATTTTCAATTGCAACTGGAAACTGTCATTTTAAAGCTTTCTATTTTTGATTTTCAATTCTCAATTTTCATTTTCTAGTTACGTTTTAAGTTACAATTCGCAATATCCAAATCTCAATTATTAAATTTAAATTTCCAATTTTCCAATAATAAATTCTTAGTTGTCAATTTGCACTTTGCAATTTCCAAATATTAATTTCTAATTTCAAATTTGCAATTTCAAATTGACAATTTCCGTTATCCAATTGTTAGTTTAGAATTTTAAATATTTCTAATTTTCCATTCGAGCTTTCTATTTCTTTACAGTTCTTCAATTTCCATTTTTAAATTGCCAATTTCAAACATTTAACTTCCTGTCCACTATTTCTAATTTTCATACATGTACCGTATACCAAAAAAACAAATAACAAATTCAAAATTAAAAATTACAAATTACAAATTACAAATTACATATTACAAATAACAAATTACAAATTACAAATCACAAATTACATATTTCAAATAACAAATTACAATTTACAAATTATAAATTACAAATTAAAAATTACAAATTACAAATTACAAATTACAAATTACAGATTACAAATTACAAATAACATATTACAAATTACAAATTACACATCACAAATTACAAATTACAAATTACAAATTACAAATTACAAATTACAAATTACAAATTACAAATTACAAATTACAAATTACAAATTACAAATTACAAATTACAAATTACAAATTACAAATTACAAACTACAAATTGCAAATTACAAATTACAAATTACAGATTACAAATTGCGGATTACATATTACAAATTACAAATTACAAATTACAAATTACAAATTACAAACTACAAATTACAAATTACAAATTACAAATTACAAATTACAAATTACAAATTACAAATTACAAATTACAAATTACAAATTACAAATTACAAATTACAAATTACAAATTACAAATTACAAATTACAAATTACAAATTACAAATTACAAATTACAAATTACAAATTACAAATTACAAATTACAAATTACAAATTACAAATTACAAATTACAAATTACAAATTACAAATTACAAATTACAAATTACAAACTACAAATTATAAATTACAAATTAAATATTGCAAATTATAAATTACAAATTATTATTGAATGAACTTGTATACATTTAAGTACCTAGGTTTATGTATTTGTTCAGTGGTTGTTTTCTAATTTGTAGAGCTTCCATTTCTAACCTTCAAAACTAACCATTCTCCTTTAAAATAACTTAATGATATGGTATTATGTTTAAAATAAAAACTTATATTAAAGCAAAGTAATTGCCAAAAAATATTTACACAATTCGCTAGTTATTACCATAATTTACTTACTCTTTGAAAATAAATACTCATAATATAATTCTGAATTGTTATATAACTTATCCGTTATTCATAACAACACGTCTGTTAATATTACAAAACAAAACATTCTTAACAAGCGTTTTCCAACCAAAACTACCAAATCGAATAAACTTAAAAAAAAAAATAAATCCATTTCCATTCAATGCAAATCAACAAAATTACCTTTCAATGTTGTTTTTTTGTTCTTCGCATTGCAAATGTTATGGCACAGATTTTGTTCATTGTTCATATAATTTCTTTAGTTTTTCGATATTTGTGAAAATACGCACATGACTTAAACGTACAACAAAGCTTTGTTAAAAAATTCAATTTTAATCAAATAGACATGTGAAATTTCGTGTTTAAGGAAAAAGTTATTTTCTCTTATATTAAATGTCAATAATCTAAAAGCCAGGGGTTTAAAACATATTTGCCTTTAAAAAAATTAAGATTCCGTTTCATTTGAAACGTAACATTTTCTTGTTTTCCTTTTAAATTCGTGTTAAACAATTTCACCATTTGACAAACATTCAACAACTTCCAAAAAAAATACCAAACATATTTCTCAAAAGAAGATCACAATACTGAATCGATAATCAATCAAATCCAACAAACATCTGACAAGTTTTTGTAGTTTTGTTTTCAATTTAGTTTATTTAACATTTTATCAAGTTCGTTTGTTTTGTTGATCATTTGTTACAGTTTATAAGTTGCATATCGGTTTTTCTCTTGTTTTTTTTTATTATATTATGTTCAAAAAAAAATTTGCGATCGATTTTTGCAAAGTAACAAAACGGATAAGAAATAAATTTAAAATTCTTTTATATTTATTCATTTAATCAATTCAATTCAATTTTTCAAATCGAAACCAAAAACCAACAAAAAAAAAACACAAAAATACATCAAATAACTGGAATTAAATTTTATCGATTGATCAATGTTTTTGATGATTGATCTCATATACAGTAACACTGTTTAAGAGCGTTTGCGCGCTAAAAGTTTAAATGATAGGTAAGGTTAAAACCTATAATTTTCTTGGCATTAAAACAATTTGTTAAACATAAAAAGATAATTAGATAATTTTTGAATTTTGTTTACGATTTTTGTTTTTTTTTTGTTATAGCAGCTCCAAATAAGACGACTCAAGGAGGCGAACCACTTAATTTACGTATGGATAATACAAATGGATTTTATCCTTTCTACAGAACTTCACTAACGAATGCGTTTGCCAAACGTTATTTGCTTCAACAAGGTAGGAAAATTAATTGTTTATCCATAAGAGTCTTTAAATATTGAATATGTGTAAAATTCTGTGGTTTTTGTTTAATACAGGCTTTGCAGTCTAAATTCAACATTTTGCAATTCAAATTCAACTTTTGCAAATCAAATTCAATTTTTTGCAAATCAAATAGAAGAGCAAACAATTGAATTTGATTTGCAAAAAGTTGAATTTAATTTGCAAAATATTGAATTTGATTTGCAAAAAGTTGAATTTGATTTGTAAAAAGTTGATTTGGAATTGCAAAAGCTGAATTTGATTTGCAAAATGTTGAATTTGGACTGCAAAACCTGTATAGATTAATTTTCTCATATATGTAATTTACATATGTGTGACAGAATTTATATGAGATATTTTTTAATTAAATATCATATAAGTTACTAAACTAAAAATGATAAAACCAATCTTATGATATAAGATAAAAAACAATTGTTTCTATTAATTTATTTGCATAACATCAATATCTTTTTTTTTCCGTTATTTCGAATTTTTGCCGTTTTCATTGATAACGTGCTTAAATTATTATTACTACATACTTATTATCCACACAAACCGCATAGCAGCCAACTTTGGGAAAGTATGAATTCCCTTTGTTATCAAATTTTCCCAAAAGGATCAAAATCCAATTCCAGCGGTTGCAAATTTGTACCTTCGTGATTAGTGTTCCAGAAAAAGTATAGAACGCACATCGATCAGACCTTAGTGAGCATAATCTTCAATTTATGCAACCTGACTTACATCAAATAAATAAACTACGGTATATTTTCGACTTGACATATATTTTCACCAAATAAATTTCATTTCTCCAACAAACACAACACATAATGTAATTCTATTTTCTTTTTATAATTTAATTTAATCCAAAACAAACTTAGAACATATCATTCCCATTTTTTTCTTACTTGGTAACCTTGGATTATTTTATTTCTTTACTAAATCATAATACTAGATAGCACAATTTTTTTATTTAGCACTTAATTGTAATTCATTTTTCAGAAAAACGTTTAAACCACCAAACTTTGATTACTTTAATTTTAATTTCAAAACAAATTTGTTCAACATCCCAACATACTGCACAAACCCCAACTATTCAACCAACTAACTCTAACAACGAGTCTGCACGAGTCAAAAAAAAATCGTCAGCATAAATTTTTTCAAACCAAATTGTTTATCTCGTATTTTATGTTAATTCTTTTTAGTTTGCCATAGTTAGGCCAAAGATGAATGGAAACAAAAAAGAATATAATACGGGTTTCCCGGAAGTGTCAGATGTACTTCGAAATATTTTAAATATTTGTGTTTGTACAAAAAGTGGATTGAAAAGTTTTTGAAAATGGATCCATGCATTTTCAAATAACGCTATAGTATATTTCTGTAGGTAAAAAGAACGGCAAATGAGAGTACGGCTGACACAGAATATCTCGCTCATTACAGGACAGGACGAAAGGAGGAAGTCCGGCAGACTTCATTCGTCCTAAGAGTCATAAAAAAACAAGAAGTTAAATGGGAGCCGGGCTGGAACCTAAAACTCAAAACCCAAAATGAAGACTCTCATGTCTCTCTACCAACTGAGCTAGCCGTATCAAACAAAAAAAATGTAAGCCGAGGACCGATTAAAGGTGGATGCAGTATCGGACAATTGGTAATAAAATGAGAACTAGAGAGAAGTCTTCTCCAGCTCATAACGCGTTTCCGAGCGCTCAAATTGTATAGCGAGCTTCGTTTTGCACAAAGGTATCAGCAGTCTACTTTTTAATTCGGGAGCGATTCCTGGATAATTCAAGCGTCGGAGTAAAGAGTAGTACGTACCATGAGTGATCATGAGTAACTCAAAGGAGGCATAATAGGGAGAACAACTTAAAGCTTGATGTACAACGAGTATGGACTTCGGTCAGGTATGCACGTAGTCGGACGCGTTAACTAAATGGCTCAAGATGCTCTTTCGAGTATGTTCTCTATCGACGATGTTACGGAGTACAAAACTTATATATTTAATTTTGGTCTAAAATCGCCTGCTTTCAACAATAACAATCACTTTAAATTACTAAAGATAGCCACTGATTTTAATAGTTGTCTTCCTAATTTACGCTCTGGTTGATTTACATATATGTACATCAAAAATTACATTTGTTACTTAAACAGTTATAAGACCGATATGTTATTTTTTGTAACTCGTATTGATTACATTTTTGCCTTAACGACTTTTTGTGCTATTCTACATTGTTTTGCAAGTTTTCAGCAACTGTTTTGGATAAAATAGAAGTCATATATATACCGTTCGAAAGGTAATTTAATGAACAAAAAAGTATATGACCAGTTTTCTGCTACATACAACGAAGTTATATTAGCAAAATATATCAAAAACTCAAAATCAAAAATTTTTAAACCATGAAGGAGTTTTTTTGAATAAGTTTCTTCAAACGAAGAAATCCTTGTTTTAGTGATCGTAGATGTATTTTAGGTGTGAGTTCCAGATAGGCTTGCTATCCAAGCTCATACTTAAGTCATTGTTTACCTTCCACCATAGTTTCTATATTGTCAGCGTAGCCTATAGTGTTGAGCACTTCGTCCATTGAGCACTTCAGAATGTCCTCAACCTCTTTTAAAATTTGGAGTAAGTCTGCTTTTCCTGTTGCCGAATAAGCAGGATCCAAGTTCCGTTTTCTCACAGTTGTTCTATGCTCACGAGTTTTAAGCTCCGGGACGTAATTTTATCAAAATGCTTCTAAAGTTTTATTGAAGTTAGTTGTGTAGGTACTATACGGTATGCGAATTGAACCCAGAAGATTTGACTGGTCAGACGCAAGTTGTTCTTGGAGTCGAACTGTTTCTTTAGTGTAGTTGTTTGTAATAGTTAGCTAGTGTTATGCTTGATAACATCAGAGCCGATTGGTAGTCCGGGACGTTATTTTTTTTTTGTTCTGTTAAATATTAGAAAAACTTTTCGATTAATTTTTTCAAGTTCAATTCACCATTGTACAATCCTGATCAGTTAAGATTAAGTAATTGAAGAGTTTGCATAAATTTTTGCAGGTTATTTTGCGTCAAAGATAATGTACGTTGTGGAATTGATTGTGCTCTCATTAACTTGTACGTAATTTTTAAAAGATCTTAATCGTTTTTCTAAAGTCAATAGTGCTTCTTGGTGTTCTATATTTAAGCATATGTATGTGTTTCCAAAAGTAAAGTTCTGCATCGAGACATGCCAGTTACTGAACTAGAGTGAGATTCAGGTATATTATCTCATCTCATCTCCTTTGAATTACACAGATTGGCATTGAAATTTTCTACCTGAAAAATAAATCAGTGGTGGGTTTTTTTCAATCGATAGATCTTTTTATTTTTTGGCTATCCAACCATTGTTCCTGGCTAAAAAGAATAACGTAGACATGTTGCTTAAGCGTTTCAAATTTGCTGAGTCATGAATGACCTTTGTATGTTAAATTGATTGCTGTTTACTTCAAGCACTTTTTTAACAGTAATGTTGGTCTTACCAACCAAAGCGCCTTACAATTTTTTCTGGTTTTCTTGGGTCACTCATTCTAGGATGTTGGGGAAGGCTCTTTCGTTTCTAGGGTTGTTAGTTTTATCTCCGCAATGGTTATCCTCGATAGGGTGATAGTTGCCTACTGTGCTGTTGTACGTTTGGTAACATCGCCATGTATGGCAATGGATGGCCATAAACTTTTGTTTTTGGTACCAACTTTGGTATTTACGGGTAGTGTCGTATCGGGCAGAGCCTAGTTTACGATCGTTATATTCGAGTGTAATAATGTGAAAACGGGTAGTTATTTATTACCAATATATATTGGACGTGATTGTTGTCACTCATCGATATTCAAATAACACTGCTTTGATAAGAAGTTCTGTGTCCGTGTTCATCCTCGTCCAATCATATGATGACGTTCTAGCTAACATTTTCTTCCGATTCATTTTTCTTACCACGCTATTCATAGATATTGCTACTCCCAGCTGAAAGTTTTCATTGCCGAATCTTCTGAGTTTGTTGTCGATAAAAATTTGGATACCAAATTTGGATACCAAGCAAAAGCAAATATCCCTCAGCTCAATACGAAAAATATGTCGACCTGAATATAAATCTAACAATCTGCAGTTAGAGCTATCACGATAAACTTCCAGGAACAATGGAAGGTCCGTAAAATTCCGGTCTGTAAAATCAACAAACCCTTTCAAAAACCCTTCTGTAATTTACTTCACTGGAGATGTCAGATTGATTTTATTTATTTATGTTCTAATTTTTAATAGTTATTTACATATCAAGGGCTGAAAGTAGAAGATTACGCCTGCGGTTCATATTGAAGCCCGACGCGAAGCGAGGTCTTTTATTGAACTAAGCGCGTAATCTTCCTTTCAGCCTGAGTGTATGTACAACGTTTTACGCACAACTACACAACTTAATTGTAGTATAAATCAGTTTTTGAATTTTTTAAACTCGTTAGTCATTTTGAAAATTATGCTAAACATGCCATATTTTTTCTATAAACTTCATACAACAATTTATTTGTTTGTTCTAATTTTTTGATTATTTTCCGGGCGATTATTTTACGGGTGGCAAGTAGAAAAATACACTAATGTTTTATATAGCAACGGACTTTTATTATACGGGCGTTAAGTTCAACTTTCAGTTACGATAACTAGGATGTCAAATGTATTTTACGATTCGTTTGTGCGTAAAATATTTAATTATCAATTCCACCCGGAAGAGATTGAACTGTTAAAAATCATACAGATGAGGAAGACTAGAGGCATGAACCTAAATCAACCACGGCAAGAAAAACGTTTTGTTTACTATGCAAAAAAATTTCTCCCCAGATTTCAGCTTCCTAGATCAACTCGAGTTTGTTTCCCATTTAATTAACATAAACGAGCATATCTTTGAAAATAATTAAATCGCCGATTTAGTACTTAGGACTTTTTTTGTAGGAAATTTAATTCCCTATAAAATTCTGCTATCAGAAATGTTTGAGTTTGAGAAATGTTTGAGTAAAAACATCGTTTTTTCCATGTTAATTGAATGGGAAACAAACTCCAGTTACGCCGCTCAGAGGTTTGATCTAGGAAGCTGAAATTTTGGGAGAAATTTTTTTAGCTCCAATGCTAAATCATTAGCCAATGGGACCGAAAAAGAAAATCTTTATTCTGCAAAAAAAATATGGAGGTGCTGAAATCTCACAGCTCTGAGATATCAAGACTTCGGTCTGGGTTAAGGATTTTGATATAGTTTTCGGCAAAAAACTTTTATGAGGACATGGTTTTTAGTTCTCGGCAGCGATGTATATCAAACATAACTCTTTGTTAAAGTACAAGTATTTTTTATCTCTGTTTAAAAATTTATTACAAAACTAACACGAAACATCAATACGTTGCAGTTGCCGAAAAATTATAATCGAAATTCCAAAAATATTGTTAAATTAAATAAAATCAAACTTTTTCAAAATGCCAAAAATATTCCAAAGATTAGAATAAAATCAAATATTTAAATTTTTCTAAATTCCAATAATATTTCAAAAATTCTTAAAAATTCAAACTTTTTCCAAAATTCTAAAAATATTGCAAAAATTATTACAAAATCAAAAATACAAACTTTTTCTAAATTCCAAAAATGTTTCTAAAACTATAACAAATTTATAAATATCCATGTCAATTTCATTTTAAATTACGTTTACGTCATAAAAACAGCTACATTTTTGTTCCAAAAAATTGGCTAAAAAAATAAATGAAATCATTTTTTGACACACTTGACATTATTCTTTTGACAAACTTGCAATGCCATAATTCTCTATAATAATAATAAAATATCATGTCATACAAACTATTAATTTTATTTTTTTCTAAAAAAATTGGGTAAAAAATAAAGAAAAACCTTTCTTTTGACACACTTGACAACATTTTTTGACAAACTTATAATGCGATAATTCTCAATAATAATAATAAAATTTCATTTCAAACAAACAATTTTATGTTTTTCCAAAAAATTGGGTAAAAAAATAAATAAAAATCTTTTGACACACTTGACAACATTTTTTTGACAAACTTATAATGCCATAATTCTCAATAATAATAATAAAATTTTATTTCAAACAAACAATTTTATTTTTTTCCAAAAAATTGGGTAAAAATAAATAAAAATCTTTCTTTTGACACACTTGACAACATTTTTTTGACAAACTGATGATGCCATAATTCTCAATAATAATAATAAAATTCATTTCCAACAAACAATTAATTTTATTTTTCTTCCAAAAAATTAGGTAAAAAAATAAATAAAAATCTCTCTTTTGACACACTTGACAACATTTTTTTGACAAACTTATAATGCAATAATCTAGTTGATCTCACATACCAATTCCTACCATCAAGATTTCTCCAAATTTAATGTTACTCGTAATCATTTAAAATGAACGTTTTTTAAGTCAAAAATATGAAAATTTGCTATTTTTGATACACATAATGATTTTTTTGACACACTTCCGGTACAGTTATCGAACACAGCGTCCTTTCAGACCTGTTCCTTGAATATACCTATTTTTAGGAAAAAAATTTTTGAAACCCCTCCAGCGGTTTTCCCTGCAGCGTAGGTAATGACGAACGGACGGCCGGCCGGACAGACATACATTTTTTTTTTGCTTGTTTAGAATCAGTAGGTCCTAAAACGTCGAGAAATGCCAAAAAAAGTGGGGGTAAGAATTTCACTTTTGGCTAATGAATGTAATACTTAGGTCTTTCAGACCGAAGTAATTACAAATAAATTAATTGTGAAAGAACAAAAAAGTGTATTACCATTACTGATTATGTTATATAATTTTCGACCCATATTATGTAGCTTTGCGTTAAACAATTATTGATTTTCGAATTTTGATTATAAAACATGTGATGCAGAACGAAAATGTGCAGAATAATTGGAAGCAGAAAAAGACCTGATTTACTTTCACATATTTCTACACACCAAAAACCAAAAATTTATGATCCTCAGACTTTATTTTATTAATATGGCCGACAATTTTTATGTCACGTATTTTGTGCACACACAAAAAAATTTGATCTTTATTTAATTTTATAAACTTTTTTTTGTTTATTTGTTTGGTGATCAATCGATCGTGATCGATCTCATCATTAAAACAACATATTAAAACAAAGCAGAAAAATTTATAAATAAATGAAGTTATCATTGATAAATCAATTCAATATTTTCCACGCACAAAAAACTCATCGTATCATATATTATCGCGATATCGCAACGAAGAGCACCTGCAAAGTTCTAAAAATTTAAAAGGTTTTTGTGATATGTTATGTGTTGTTGTTTTATTTGTTGTGATTAGAATTTGTAATTTTAAGTTTTTTAGGAATTTAGAATTTTGTTTCATCACCAATCGTGTGATCACTAAACTTGGATTTTCAAAGAAATGTGTGATATTTTTCACCGATCCTTAATTGATTGTTTGATGTTTTAATTAAGAGATATTTGTTGTTCTTCGATTTAATGACATGAATTTGAACAAAATGTAGTATAATTTTATGTTTGGGATAAAATTTAGCATCGTTTCATCTATACTTACAACCAACGAACTTCTATTTCACCTTCCTTTATTTCATAGAACCCACATAATTTATTTCCTAGGGAAAAAAATTACATCCTGCAGCATATTTCATCAAAATAAAAATCACTTTTATATCAAATAAAACGGTCAAATAATATTCTTAAATGATACAGCAATCATCAGCTTCGTTTAACATCATTTAATAAAAAAAAGTTCAAGATTTTTCAAAAGAAAATTGAAAATTTTATGCTTAAGATTATTTCTTAATTTTCTTAGAATTTTTCATGTTTCCGTATTTTAAGTGAGGACGCCATGTAATCAAATAAAAAAGAGGAATAAACGATTTTTTTTATGATTTCTTTTATCTTATCATTAGGATGTAAAGTTAAAATAAAAGTGAAATTAACGCATCCTTGATTGTAATAAAAAATTGTGCTTATTAACTGAGCGCCCTTTTTGCTGGTGATTGTTTTAAAGAAAATCAGTAAATATTTTTTTTTAAATTTAGTGGATGAAAATTTGAACCCTAATTTTCAGTTTAAATTCGTCGCGATGTTTTAGTGCATTTTTTTCATTAAACGTAGAATGTTTTTATTTTAAAGCCAGATTTTAATTACGATGACCAAAGTTCACACGTGATTTGAAACTGTGAAAAGAAAAAGGTTTGTGATTGGTAAATGGTTGCAATTTACACTTTAAGTCATACTGATTAATTTTTGATTAACACTGTACTATTAATTCGTCGCTTTAATAATGAAATGACGTATACGCAAAAGTATAGTTTCGAGATATTTGAGTTTAAAGTTTGATGTGCGCATGCATTTGCATGGACGTTAATTTATAATTTATTAATTCTTACCCCCAGTCATAAAATAATTCGAAAATGTAAAAACGCCAATTCAAAGATACCCTTATGGGGAATGCAGCGCACCTATAATATAAAAACAACGTATAAATAGCATACGTTGTTTCATTATTAAGGCGACGAATTGTTCCATATGATAGTTTGTGAAGCAGCGACAGTGACAGAAACTTTCTCTCTTTGTTTTAACTAAAACAAAACTGGTGCATACAACTTTACAGTAATACGGATGGTTTTGATACGTTTAGCTATGTTTGAGCTATATGCAGAAAAGTTAAGTTGTGTACCAAATAAATCTCAATAATCCTATCAAATACAACAAAATTTAATTTTAATATTTAATCAAAACGCGTTAGCATAAAAAAGAAAATCTAACACAAAATCGCCTCTCATCCCATCCAATCACCAAAAAAAACTTTCTTTTTATGAAGAATATTATTAATAAAATTCTTCTTTTAAAACATTTAACACTTGAAAAAACTTCATCATCCCCAACTTATATCATCTATTCATTGAAATACCAAACATTTGAAAACACAATAATCACCATTATATTATGATGATCCATCTCACTAACGTCCATCATCATCACACTTGTAATCTTTACATTATTTTTTTTATCTTACATTTCGTTATTGTTGTTGTTGTTATATTAAAAAGCTAACTAACAACCCCATGATGTTGTATTTAAGAGGAATAAAAAAAATTTATTTTAATTTAAAAGAAGCAAAATATAAAGAAAAAAAAACTAAGGTTAAAACTGTGGGGTAACTGGGTTTTTGAATCACTTCGTAAATTTGGATAGTAATTTTTTTTTGCTTTATTTTTTTCAATTCAACAATTAACGCCACCATCTGTATCCTTATTATATTTTGTTTATTTTATTTCTAAATAAATAAACGGTTTGGTTGATTTTTATTATTTTAATTTTTAAGGGATGAAATTGGTCTTCTATAATAAATAAAAAACGAGATTGTGGAAATTTACGGAGCAAAAATTAAATTAAAAAATAAAAAGAAAGATAGGGATTAAAGACAAAACAATTTCTATTACAATTGATAAGATAGAATTATGTTCCAGTTTGACATTAAACTGCGATGGTTTTGAAGAATACATAAAGAACTAAAGAAAATTGTGCAATTGTGAAGATAAATGTTTGTTATTCAATTGTATATTGTGATTTGTGCGTTTAAGTTAATAATTATAAAAACGTTTTGATTGAACGTTACAATTGCAGGTTAAACTGTTAGCGGATTGAACTAGTGACTAGTTTATTTTTTTTCAATGTATATGTAGTTGTAAAGTAGTTGTATGATATGCCAGAAATTAACTCAGTCGTTGGAAGGATATAGCACTAGTAAGAAATTTTTTGAAGTTTGTACTTAAGCATTATAAGTTGCCAAAAAGTTGTGTTGCAGAGTTTTTATATTGCTGGACCACCATATGTACATGAATATATTTCCTCATATATGTCAAAAGTAATTTAAATGGAAAAATATGGAGGGGCTGAAATCTCACAGCTCTGAGATATCAAGACTTCGGTCTGGGTTAAGGATTTTGATATAGTTTTCGGCAAAAAACTTTTATGAGGACATGGTTTTTAGTTTTGGGCAGCGATGTATATCAAACATAACTCTTTGTTAAAGAACTAGTATTTTTTATATCTGCTTAAAAGTTTATTACAAAACTAACACGAAACATCAATACGTTGCCGGAAAATTATAATCAAAATTCCAAAAATATTGTTAAATGAAATAAAATCAAACTTTTTCAAAATGCCAAAAATATTCCAAAAATTAGAATAAAATCAAATATTTAAATTTTTTCTAAATTCCAATAATATTTCAAAAATACTTAAAAATTCAAACTTTTTCCAAAATTCTAAAAATATTGCAAAAATTATTACAAAATCAAAAATTGAAAATTTTTTCAAAATTCCAAAAATTATAATAAAATCAAAAATTAAAAATTTTTCAAAATTCTAAAAATATTCCAAAAATTCTTACCAAATCAACAATTAAGACTTTAGCCGAAATTCTAAAAATAGTGCAAAAATTATTACAAAATCAAAAATACAAACTTTTTCAAAATTCCAAAAATATTTCAAAAACTATAACAATTTCAAAAATTTCCATGTCCAATTTCATTTATAAATTACATTTATGTCATAAAAACAGCTACATTTTTTTTTCCAAAAAATTGGCTAAAAATAAATAAAATCGTTTTTTGACACACTTGACATTAATTTTTGACAAACTTATAATGCCATAATTCTCTATAATAATAATAAAATATCATGTCATACAAACTTTTAATTTTATTTTTCTCTGAAAAAATTGGGTAAAAATTAAATAAAAACCTTTCTTTTGACACACTTGACAA
This sequence comes from Diogma glabrata, assembly GCA_963693315.1. NCBI lineage: Eukaryota > Metazoa > Arthropoda > Insecta > Diptera > Cylindrotomidae > Diogma > Diogma glabrata. Next base: position 36,098,069 of record OY856187.1, on the reverse strand, counting down.
CATTTTTTGACAAACTTATAATGCTATAATTCTCAATAATAATAATAAAATTTCATTTCAAAGAAGCAATTGAGTTTTTTCCAAAAAATTCGGTAAAAAACTAAATAAAAATCTTTTGACACACTTGACAACATTTTTTTGACAAACTTATAATGCCATAATTCTCGATAATAATAATAAAATTTCATTTCAAAGAAACAATTTTTTTTTTCCAAAAAATTGGGTAAAAAAAATAAATAAAAATCTTTCTTTTGACACACTTGACAACATTTTTTTGACATACTTATAATGCCATAATTCTCAATAATAATAATAAAACTTCATTTCAAACAAACAATTAATTTTATTTTTTTTCCAAAAAATTAGGTAAAAAAATAAATAAATTTCTTTCTTTTGACACCTTGACAACACTTTTTTGACAAACTTATAATGCCATAATTCTCAATAATAATAATAAAACTTCATTTCAAACAAACAATTTTATTTTTTTTTCCAAAAAATTAGGTAAAAAAAAAAAAGACTTTCTTTTGACAAACTTAACAACTTTTTTTTGACAAACTTATAATGCAATAATCTAGTTTTTGATCTCACATACCAATTCCGACCATCAAGATTTCTCCAAATTTAATGTTCCTACTCGTAATCACTTAAAATGAACGTTTTTTAAGCCAAAAATATGAAAATTTGCTATTTTTGACACACATAATGATTTTTTGACACACTTCCGGTACAGTTATCGAACACAGCGTCCTTTCGGACCTGTCCCTTGAGTATACCTATTTTTAGAAAAAAAAATTTTTGAAATCCGTCCAGCGGTTTTCCCTGCAGCGTAGGTAATGACGGCCGGACGGACGGCCGGCAGACAGACATACATTTTTTTTTTTTTGCTTTTTTAGAATCAGGAGGTCCTAAAACGTCGAGAAATGTCAAAAAAAGAGGGGGTAAGAATTTCACTTTGAGCTCATGAATGTAATACTTAGGTCTTTCAGACCGAAGTAATTAGGTCTTTCAGACCGAAGTAGTTGATCGAAATGATACAAAAAATGTTTCATCGATTCAAATCTTATCCATTAATAAAAAAATCGAACAAGTCCGCAAATAAATCGCCGAGGGTTCCATGTATATAATATTCTACGAGAACAGTTCTTCTAAAAATCTCAGAAATAAATAAAAAATGGTGCCTTGGCAAATAACAACAAAATTTGTTTTAGACAAGAAAAAAATTCACATTTCATATGACCCCCAGGCCCCACCATACCAATAACAAACGGTTAATTAATATTATAAATAATAAATTAAATAGCTGATCCATCATCGTTTCTCCTAATCTCTGTTTCACACATGCAAACATATAGATAATATATTAATTTCATATGAGGCTGACTGTATAAACGCGAATAGAAGATATATCCTCGGATATAACGTCGTTTGTATTGTATGAATTACGATTGAACCAAAAATGTATCAGAGGATTTTATTCTATTCTCTGTTTTATCTGCTGTTTTTCTTGTATAGAACAGTGGATGAAACAAATTGTTTTATGTTCTTGACATGCGCATAGCAGGATAATTTTGTTTTGAATTTGTGATTATTTTTTTATTTAAATTTGTGCGTTTCTAAAATTTGTTTTTTGATATAAATTAATAGTAAAATAAATAATATTTTTAATTTATAATTAATTCAAGTTTTCAAATAATTTTTTTAAATTTAAAATTTAATTTATTTAATAGAAAAGTAAAAGAAGAAGTATTGCCACTTAAAAATATACTGCTATAAAAATGCAATAAAAACAAAATTACAAAAAATTCTATCCGAAAAATAAAATTTTCCAAATATCATTTTAAATGATGAACCAACAACTATAGTTTTCTTTCATTCTTTACAATATTTTCAATGACCGTGAATTTTTTCAAATTCTTTCTTTTGTAATGTTCAAAGATAATGGTGAGGGGACAAGAAAATTTTTGATATGTTTGAAAATAAGTCGAAAACTGTGCGTTCGTAAATTACAAAAAAACTGTTGTGGACTAGAAAATTCACCTGTCATATCACACCCCTCTCGTTAATGTCGAAAATACTTTTTTTCCATAATTTTCGCCCTCAACCCCCTCCCAATAACATTTTAAATGATGACCCGACTGCTATAGTTTTCGTTTAATCCTTACAATATTTCCTGTAACCGTGAATTTTTTCATATTTTTTCTTTTGTATAATGTTCGAAGTTAAGCGGGGAGGGGAGACAGGAAAAACTGTCTAGAAAACTGTGCTTTCGAAAATTACAAGAAAAATTGTTTTTAATAAAAAAATTTCACTTTTCATGTGACACCCCTCTTGTCAAGGTCAAAAATATTTTTTTCAAAATTTCCACCCCCAACTCAATATAACATTTGAAATAATGAGCCGACCGCTATGGTTTTAGTTTAATCCTTACAAAATGTCCTATAACCGTGAATTTGTTCAAATTTTTCTTTTATAATGTTCGAAGTTAAGGGAAGGAGCAGGAAACAAATTTTCATGTTTTTGGTAATACCTTAAAAACCAAACAGCCGATAATTTGTGGATTTTTTTAAAAATATTTCAACCCTTTTCGATTTTTCTAAATCAAACTCGAATCCTTAAAAAAAGTTTTTGTTTTACTATATTCTTATGTCTGTAAAATACATATAAAAACAAATATTGTTGCTAATTGTTTGTGAGAAAATCTTTTATGTAGAAAACTCGGACGGACACCGAAGTCCCACCAATAGGGTACCGTCTTACGTTTTCAAAGCACGGAACCCTAAAAACCCTGAAGCAAATCTTTAACAAATTCTAAATAGGTGCCATTTCATATAACTTTCCAACGAATGAGGCCTTCCGGCCGCACGTAAGGCCCTCAGGCCTTATGTGAGAGGGCTTACTATTACTACTGTAAAACAATCAGACATTTTTGGAAAAACATTAAAAAATTGAAAAGATATTTATTTCTTTGTCATCATCCCTGCCACTAAACTCTAAAACTGTGATATATGCTTGTGATGATAACATAATCATCGATGTTTACTCTCAATTTATTTTCATGTCACCAGTTTCTATTTTATTTTATTCTCAGAACCCAATTTTCTTTATGGATGGAATGATACACAATTCACACCATCTACCACCGCCAACATCCATTCTGAATTTTTAAACTCACAATTTTTTCTTTATTCAAAAATTTAAATTTTATGTAAACTATTTTGGCAAAGTTAGATTTCGATAAATATTTTATGTGTAATCAAATAATTTGATCACATATATTACATGTGATAAATTTTAATAGAGGATTATTTGTATGTGAATAAATGGGGGTAAATTGCGGGAGAATAATCAGTGTTAAAAATAAATAGAATGCCATTGTCTGATTCTACGCATCATTGCAATACATCGTTACTTATTCTTCTTGTTTCCATCTCCAAGAACTCGATTATTATAGTTGTTATTAAAAATAAAGAAATTATAAATTTAAAAAAGTAAATTAACAGAAAAATATTAACTTCTTATTGGAATCTGGTTTTATTTTTTATTTATTACGATTGAACATTCTTATATGTAATTACTTTAATTATTTGAATGAAGTTAATTTCTCACACACAAATATCACGTATAGTGATTATTTTCAGTCGTTTCCTTAAGATCATAGTTTTAACTTTTTTCAAAATTTTTTAACGAATGATAACGATTATTAAAAGAACTTTAGAATACAAACATTATGACATTTTAATTATATATGAAGATATGAATACGCAAACATTCTTATTAGTAATCTCATCATCGTAATTCTAAATATAATAACTACTAGTTGTTTTTAATTAATATATAAATCTATGTTTTTCTAAAAAAAAATCGAAACTAGCACAAAGACATTTGAATTCCGAACGGTTCCTTTTATGGTGACTATAACTTTACATTTAAACATTTTCTTATCAACTTATGAATTTCAAATGTATTTTTATGAGCTAATTGTTGATTTTTATCTTACATTATTATTGTTTATTGTCTTTGGAATAAAAACAATTTTATTTCTATTTTAATGATATAATTAAGAAAATTGATTTTTATATGATCTTGGAACTTGTTGAAATAGATATTTATTGGTTTTTGTTTTAGAATTATAATAAATTATGTTATTTATTCAATGAAAAGTATTTGAGTTAATTTAGGAATTATTTGCTAATGACTTAATTAATTAGAAAATGTTATACATATATCAAGATCTTTGGTTTGATATTAGAGTGGTAATGGGATTGACTTTCCAGACTAAAATAACATTTAGGGAAAAAAGTTAATTACCCTGGCGAAAATTTTTTATGCTCTAAATTTGCTGTTATGACTTAATTGCTGAATTAATTGTTAAAATTAAATATTTTTAGAAATGCGTTATGCTTAAAAATGCGTAAAATTTTTTGAAAAATCTTGTTTTCTACGCTTTCTTATAAGTTTTTCAAGAAAAGTTTGGAACCATTTATTTTAGATTTTAACTCATGTATTAATTATGTCTTAATGAGAGGAAAATATTTAAGGAAAAATCTGAAATGAATTAAATAAAACTTTGATTTTTTATTTAAAAGCGTAGAAAAGCAATTCAAAAATCTTATTTAACAGTTTCATCAAATTTCCTATTAAGGTGTATAGAATTCTGTTGCAGTTGTATAATAATAAAGTATTTAACATAAAATATTAACTATGTTGACTATATGTTTGTCAAAAAAATGTTTAACTCACAATCAAAAAGTAAAAAAAAGTTTGTGAACACCAGTCTAACTCCGTTCAAGAGATCAGTGGTTTTTAATTGCATCGAACCAAAAGAAATTTAGTAGGTTGCAACAATGGTGACAACAGCATGCCAATCCATAAATGTATCGGAGAAGTTTGTCTGTACAGAACTAATGACCTGTATGACTAAAAGGAATGTTATTTCCAGTAACACTTTGGGTGTAGTGGCTATGTCAAGAATCTCATCATACTGAAAACCAATGATAGCAATACAGAAATTATCTTGAAAAGCTAAAATCCTTTTCCCCTTTGAGGTAAATAATTTAATAACACAAAATAATACCACAAACATTTTCAACAGTTAAATATCAGTCATTTCAAACAGTTAAAAGTTAAAATCTTAGAAATTTAGACCTCATGACGATGTTATTCAGGTCTCAGAGACTTGCACACTCTCGCCCATGCGGTTCCGGTAAACACTATCTTGTATTAGTTGATTTCTTGCCAGGCAAGAAGGTGTCGCAGTAATCATGGATGATGGGAAAGAAGAGTCAAAGTCAGAATTATTTTTTGATACACATTTCAGTAATAAACTTTATCGTCACGACGTCACGAAAAGGCAAGAGTATTTCGATTTCAGTCATTTAAAATGCAACATTTAATAAATATACTTTTTACTGTTTATTTTTAATTTTATTAATAATAATATAAACTTCCTTATAGTAACAATTTGAATTTGATTTTTTGTTTTATTGAATATCGATTTCGACTTACGTCATCCTCAGTTCTTAAATTATTATTCTCAGTTCAGTTATTTATTTGTGGTTTGTATATTTCTTTTTTGTTTCAGTTTTTTTAAGTTTATTTTATAATATTTTAGCTTTTATTTTTCCGCTAATTTTTTTAAATGAATTCAATACATGTAAATATATTTAATTTCTATTGTTCGATTTTTAAAAAGTTTTTCCTTTTTATTATTATTATTTTTTTTAAATTTCGACTTTTTTAATTTTGTTTATAATATCGTTTCGTTTTTATTTTTATATCCGTTTTAATTCCGTTGAAACTTTTATTGTTGTTTAATGCATACGTAGACTGCGAATCCGACTGCGCGGTTGTTCCGTTCCAGAAAAACAGCGTGCAATACAAAACCGCGCAATGTGAACCCTATTTTATATGAAAATGGGTGGTCGGTTCCAAATTTTGAAAAAAAATAAAAAAATATTGCGACGCTGATGCATAGGCTGACTCCACCACAGCTCTGGAAACATAGTGTTCATGGATATATAATGAGCTAATATCCATCAAATACTTTAACTAAAAGCTAACCAATCTTATAGATTTCGCGTAGTTCTAATTATAAAAATATTAAGGAAAGCAGTAGTATCTCATCAAACATAAATTCTGTTGTACGAGAAAAAGTAAAAAAAAATTTTAACCGGAAGTGGCAATCAAGAAGTAACGTACTAAACGGTTATGTATCAAGTTTCATCTAATTCGACTATCAGGTACAGATGTTATTGAACTTTCAAAAATACAGGTATATGGGACAGCCCCCACTACTTTATTCACTATCGCTCAAAAACTAATCAGTTCCTTGCCATACATAGTTGCATCTTTTTCCAAAGTGTCATCAACATTTATCCACGAACGAATGCTGGGGTCCTATTCCTACGAATAGGAATTTCTCAAAATAGTCTAAATTGAATTTAGAATATATTGTGAAATTTTATTTTCGGAAAATCGTTACCGTTACCGTTTAATGTTATGCAATACAAACTTCACAATATTGTCAAAATTCACATTTATGTGTTCGGGAATAGGGCCCCTGTGTGCTCCCAACAAACTTTAAAAACAAAGTATGAAAAGTCAGCATTTGTATGGTAGACCCCCCGCCCCTTTGAACAATGTGTCCCAAAAGATGATAATTATCTTCTCACACTAATTGGAACCCTTTTCATACGATTCATCATAATCACTTCATTATTGAACTGTTGTGAACCATACTAAATGCTTATGTACCAAGTTTCATTCAATTCGATTATCAGGTACAGATGCTATTGAGCTTTCGAAAAAAACAGGTGCTCTGGGAACCGCACACCACTTTGGGCACTATCGCTCAAAAACTAATCAGTTCTTTGTCATACATATTTGCATCTTTTTCCAAAGTGTCATCAAAATTCATTCACGAACGAATGTTTTATGCTCCCAGCAAACATAAAAAACATTAGGTAAAAACCACCTGTTGTATGGTGGATCCCCCAACCCTTTTACCAATGTACTCCAATATCTGAAAAAATCTTTCTCATGTTACTTGAAAGCTTTTACCAACGTTTCATGAGAATCGATCGGTAATTGTAGGCTACAGTAGGGATAAACACTTGAAAAAAAAAACTTTTTTTGAAGTGACAAACCGGAAGTTGGTATGCAAAAATATTGGAAAGTGTACTAAAACCTTATATACTAAGTTTCAATAAGATCATAAGGCGTGATCATAACGTCTAATTTATTCAAGATTTAAACTTAGAGGTGTTTGGGAGACCCCCCGTCATTTAGTCCAAATTTAAAATGAATTCAGATCTTCCATTTTTAAGTGAACCTGTATCATTTGCCAAATTTTCATCAAGATCCTATGCAGAAATGTCACCCACACCACACACCCACCCACCCACCCACGCACATACAGACGTACATCAAAACTTTTATTGGCTATTTAGATAGAGGTTGGTCTAAAACAAAAGAAAAAACAAAATTTGTGGTATGTAAGATTTTTTTTTCACGATAGATTGCATTACTTCACACAATTTAAAATTGTGCTGAGGTAAATATTAATTTAAAGTTGTAATTAAACAAAAATGAATATATACAGCCTGAAAAACATGCATTACCTCAACAACTCTTAAAAAAGAAAACACTTTATAAGTTAACAGAAAAATTAACATAAATAACATTTCAAAAAACAACTCAAATTTAAAAAAATAATATCAATAATCTGAATTTGTTTAGAATATTCTACCTTTATTGGCTTGAAATTGAATTTGATCTATATTGAATGTTCCAACCACACAGTTAAAAATAAACTAAATATCTAATGCAAATTGCTACATATATGGGTCATTCTTTTACAAACCGAACGCCTTTCTGACCCACATATGTATTTTTGATTTGGCTGAAAATTTTTTTAGGGCTTTTATATAGAAAAATTCAAAATTCCCATTTCCCAGGAAAAAAAGATGTACGTGCTCGAGAATTTTTTTTATGTTGGAAAATAGAGCGGTTCTAAATTTCGAGGATTTCGTGATTTTTGGCTTAAAGATTGTAACGACGGACTATTTTTAATATTTACTCTAAAATATTATACAAAGAAATTCGCTAATAATTTGTTAATTTATTCTATTCAATTGTAATAAGCGTAGGGATATTTGTTTGTACTACTTTGTTTTTTGACGGTTTAGCTACGTCACGCAATTTCAATTAATAATACATTGCAAAACAAATTTTGCATAAATGATTGTTTGCATTAGTGAAAATTGCTTGGAAAGGAAAATCTAATAATATGTGTATATAAGTCTATAGAATTAAGTCAAAAAGATTAGTACAAAAATTTAGATCGTGACTAGTGTTTAATCAAAAATCAAACAAATATTTCATTATGTAAAATTAATGATAGGAAAAAATGTAAATTTTATAGAAAAAAATTAAATTGTTTTTGATTGTGATATCAAAGTTTTTTTATTTATTTGTTTTTCTGATGTAATGTGTTTAGTGAAAATTGATAAAATTTTTAGTAAATAAAATGAAAAAAAATGAATCTAAAACTTCAAATACAAAAACGTGAAAATAGTTATTCATAAAGTTATTCATATAAAGTAATAACGAAACCGTTCAACACACTTTTTATACCCAACGGTTACGGTGAAGCTTCATTCCAAGCCGTTACATGTTAAATGCAAATATTCATAAATTTAATGTCATTTAACAAGCAACTAAAAAAGTTAATGATACTGATTTCGAAATACGAATAATTATTGGCTTGTAGCTAAATTCGATCAAACTATGGGGAATATATTTCAAATTGACAGAGCTAGTTTGGTTTTATCATTTCGTGATGCTTTTGGTAAAATTACGTTTGGTTGGATCACCTGCAATCAACATTTGATCCACAGGACTAGTTTTGGATGAAGACAACATTCAAGAAATAAATTAATGTAATCCTTTTTGTATTTTGATTTATATAATTTTTTATTGATTGTTTTCGTAGAACTAAATTATTTTCTCTGTTAGCTAATTAAAAGTTTTATTACATTATTCAAATTTCAAAGTGATTCATAAATAAGAGATTTGCAAGTGTAATTTGTTTGTCATAGATTCAGTTTTCCGGTGTAAAATTATTATTATTTCTGTAAAAAGTTCAAAATTATTATAAGATTTATTTTCAAAGAATCATAACTTCGGATCCGGTAATGATAGACATTTTTTTCTATTTTATTTAAAAGCTAAAAGATGAGCTTTAAAAAAAATTGTTATATTCAAAAATTAAATTAACAAATTCCTATGTGTAAACAGTTTAGCAATAAGTCAGACACTTTCTCTCTGACACCTGCAATTTTGCTCTCTCGTGTACGAGTAGCATTAGAAATAAATTAATTTATCGAGCGCGGAAAGACAAAAAATTCCATAAATTTTTGTTGTCCCGCGCTGGTTAAATTAATTTATTTCGAACAGTAAAACAAATTTTTCCCTTAATTGAAAATACGTTTTTCTTGAAAATTGAACTTAAAATACGATGGCTATATCAAATACTCTTTATTTTTGTAGGGCAATCACTAAAAATCTCGTTTCAACGCTATTTGACTTTAGTTTTCGATTCTATCATTAATAGAACCGAAGCTATGAGTTTTTGAAAATAAGCCGTCAAGGCCAAAAATCACGAAATTCTCGATATTTAAATCGTCTTTATTTTCCAAAAAAAAAAATCCCCGAACACGTATACTTTTTTCGATGTCATACCCGCAAAATTTTTTTTAAGCCTAATCACAAATGCGTCGGTCAGATTTTGTTCAAATCTGTTCGATTTGTAAAAGAATGACCCATATGGCAAATTTAATTTTTTTTTCATTTTAATTTTACGAAATTCCACTACACATTCTAAAAAAAAATTTTAATCGTCGCGCAGTGTGAAATTTTAATCGCACAGTGCGAAAATTAGTATTGAAAACTCATCTCGCGTAGTGGAAAAGCGCGCAGTTAAAACCCGCGCAGTCGGAGGGATTACTGTATTTGGTTTTTTAAAGTAAATTATTTGTAAGTAGTGTGTGAATTTTTCATGGAGTAAAAACTATTGACAATAGAATATTCGTAGTGTGAAAAAATAAGCACAAAAATAAATAAAATATTTCAAAGATGTTTACTAAACCAATATCTTCTTAACCACTGCTATGTTTGAATTGCTGCTATTTCAGAAATAACCCTCAATATTCAAAGAATTTTTAATAAAATAATGATTTTTAGGCAAAGATAGCCAAAATTGATGGACGGCTCCTTCCCTTTACCACCTCAGCCTTGCCGACGCCAATTCTGTCACAACCTTAGTTTTGCGAAGAACTTATACAAGAACAATTAAACAACAGTTAATAAACTTTATTTCGGCACAATGAACAATTTATTAATTTTAGGAAAACATTCGTAATATTAATGAATTGTTAATTGAACCAATGAAATAGTAGTTTAATAATCATGAGCAAATTTCATCGTATGACAAATTAGACACTGCTGCTAGCATCAAAACAACAACAAAAAGTTGTGTTAGCAAATCTGTTATATTCAGTTTCTCTTTTCTCCATTTTTTTTTTATTAATTAGTTAGACATGTTTAGCACACTAAATATGAAATATTCATTATTCAGACTCTTTGAATATCCGAAGATACCATGTCAACTAAAAAGGAAGGAGATGGGCAAAATGAAAGGAATACGTGGATATGGGAATAACTATACTAATTTTTAGGTAGATTTCATATAAAAATCTACCTATTGCAATGGGCTTCATCTCGGAATTTCGGAAAAATTTTGGTGCCAAACGACTATGAATGATAAGCGGAGACGGAAAAACAAAAAAAAAAAAATTTATATATATATATATATATATATATATATATATATATATATATATATATATATATATATATATATATATATATATATATATATATATATATATATATATATATATATATATATATAACGATATGAGCTATAACGGAATTTACCGGCACTCTCACGATCGCATTTCTTGACCTACAACAAAAATTTTTTCTGTATACGTTGCGGCAAAGCATCTCTTGGACAAGTTTGCGAACTGGCCATATCCGGGTACAGTTTAAGTGGCTAGAGCCAAAAAACTCAAAAAATCTAGGACGTTATAACTTCCGTTTGAATCATAATATTTTAATAAAATTTATCAATATTGAATATTTGAACATATTTCTATCATTTTTTTCCAAATGACAACCTTGGCGTTCCAGGTTCCTGAAAAATCAGCTGTTTTAAAAATTTAATAAACTTTGTTGTCCTTGAGTTGGCTGAAAATGGCCAATCTCACTATTGAATATGTACGCATACGTTAATTAAAACATAAATCTTTCCAAAATTTAAAAAAAAAATAGTTCAAGTCTAGAGGTTGAGACACCACGACTGTTAGAACAAAAACAAACGCAAACGGCCATGCCTTCCTCATTTTTGAGCTTATGTTATTTAAACTCATATTAACTTTTAGATAAACTTTTCAACCATAACCTCAGAAATTTTCAGCTTTCTAACCCAAGAGGTCTCAATGTAATTAGCATTAAACCTAATGCATGTCATTCAATTACAACAACAACTTCCTTTAAAATATAAAAATATCCCATAGAAAAAATATTAAAAAAATTTTCTTTTGTTCTTTTTTCAGTTTTTTATGTTTTTCGCAAAAATTTAAAACAAAAATTAAAACAAAGCTGAGTCATTATTGTTTTAAATTAAGGAATATTTTCTTATATGCATACTGATTACACATTTACAAAAGTCTTCCTAAATTGTAGATATTTGAATTATTTGAGGTGTAAAAGATGTTTGACAATTTTAGATTATAAATTATGTGTAGTGGTGTTGTAGGTATGACGTTGAGAGAACGTTTATTTGCTCTTTGGTGGATTTAATATGTTATTAAAATAGTTTTAACCAAATTAAATAAAACTGTTCCGAAATCGCATTGATAAAGTAGTTTCCGTTAATGTATTTAGTTTGGTTTGATAAATTTTTTGGATTATTCTGGACTTGGACTATTCTACTTAAATTTTTTATTTAAATTAATCTGACACATCCAATTCTATTTGTACACAAAGCTGTCTGGTCCCGAAATCTACCTATTTCTAGCGGATATACGTGCCGCTTGGACTATTTTTTCTACTGGCCGATCTCAGAATTTATTTAATTTAAAACAATATTTTCTATTCTCTCCCATTTTTTCAGCGAATGGCTGAAAAAGAGCGAGAAAAGGAAAACAACTGTACAATACTTACCTGTTTTGACAATACTTACCTGTAACAATACTTACCTACCTTAACAATACTTACTTACCTTAACAATACTTACCTACATTGTATTGTAATATTAAATAAATAAATAAATAAATAAATTATTTAAAGCTATACTAGTTCTTTTAAATGGCGACTGACATTTTCTTTAAATGTCTGAGGGGCAAATTCATCAGGAAATACGGAGGTGGGAAATAAGTTCTATAATTTGGCCACTCTATTAAAGTAATCGTTCTGGAAGGACATAGTTCTGCAACGAGATATTTTGACAGCAAATGGGTGGGATGACTCTGAAGTTCTTGTTCGTCGATTGTACTGCGCACTTGATGGAAGGATATTTTTTTGATTTGTTTTTCAATGTTTATATTTACTGCCAAACTATAAATTTAAAACAATTCTAAATTTAAAATGCCAAAAAATATTAAATATTTTCTTCATAATAATTTTTATAAAATAAATGACAATAATTACGAAAAAAATTTTAATTTATTAAGTTATTGCCAGTAATTCGAATATTTTATAAAGGACAAGCAATATTTTCTAACGACATAAAGAAATATTTAGGGTTTGTTATTATTGTAAAAGTATACTGTGAACATTGCCAGACAAACTCTTTTCATTATTGACAAATTTATTTTTCATTGATGCAATTTTTAAAATCTATGCTTGGTTATAAAAAAACCAAAATCTCATTTTTGTTCTTTTCTGTTTTCGCAACCCCAGGGATTTAGAAACTACTACGTTTTTTGTGGTTGGGTTTTTTCCTTGTTGATTTAAGAAAAAACTCGCAATAATTCTACAATTTTGAATCAATTAAAAAAGTTACGCACGTCTATAGGAAGAAATTTTGATTTCTCAGAGAGTGAACCAAAAACAAATATTATTTGACAGATGTCGATACACGATAAAAATTGGTTAAACTAAATTTTGGGGTTTTAAGGGCTGTAGGTAGGTTGGCTTTTAAGGTCTTAGGTCTTAAGTCTATATTGTGCAATCTTAGATTTTGAGTTGTAAAATAATTGGCCCAAAAAGTTTTATTTTAGATTCAATGAGCTAATCAGTTCACATCTTTTTGACTCGAATTTTGTAAACATAGCCGCTTTATTCTAAATTTAGTGCCGGTTGATTGCAGCGCAGCGTCTTCTGCTAATTTGTGGTTGGTGGTGAACCCAAATCTTCAAATCTCCTAAAATATTTTCATCCATTTCTTATTTTTATATAAATTTCCTAACTTACATGTTTATTTATATTATAACATCATGAGAACGATATCATTACGAAGAACTTGCACAACTATAAACTATCATAAATCATCAAAAACAACAACAAAAAATTTGCAATAAAAAAACCACTTATCAATAATTTATAATCAATTATTTTATTTTCCTAACGAGTTTTTATTTATTTATTTATTAAAAGTTACTTCTATGATCTTTTATCAAAAAGACAATATTGATTAGCATCATTTGATGACATAAGTTATAATTCTTGCTTATTTATGATTCTTATAAATACATTGATTATGAAAATTTTCGATTGATTAGATCATTATTTTGATACTGTTTTTGGTTTGATTTGACCAACAAAAATCTTGAATCCAACAATTTTCTAATTAGTTGGTAAAACGAATGTTTGGAATGCTATGAAATCCTTGACTTTTCCTTAGATATCAGTTTATTCAATGGAGCTCATATGAAATAAACGTTCGTTAAAACGAATGTTGCTTGATAAATATGAAGTTTGTTGGTGTTTACCGTAAATAATTCAGATTATCTGGTTTATAAATAAATTATGATAACGTTGAGAATTTCTTATAAAAAAACTTTGGAGATCGACTCTATGTTACCATTGGAAATCCGAAATATTGTTTTTCCTATAAAACCAAAGATATTTATACTATAAATATTTCCCGATTAATCCAAAACCACGAATTTTTACAATTACAATATATATGTATCCTTAGAATGTTCAATTTTATATTTTCAAGGTATAAGAATAAAACTTAAAAGTTTGATTTATAATTTGTTGATTAAACGGATGAAGTATAACAAAAATTTATATTTTTTTTATATTCCTCTGCCAATAAACAAAATTACTAATAAATTTTATCCCTTCTTCCCGATAATAAAATAATAACAGGAATATATATTGTATATTTTCCATTTTCTTCTAACAATTGTAAATTTATAAAAAAAATGTCCTTTTATTATTTTAATTTTATATAATCGTCTTATGATACAAAAAAATTGTTATTGATTTGAGCAATAAATTATTTGTAATAATTTATACAGTAGAGGATTACAAAAGGATTAAAAAATTGGTTCAGTTATTTTATTTGTTTTTCTTTTGGGTTCAAAGGATGTGATTTAGTGTGTGAAATTACTTGTGTTATGGAATTTATTTAGGATCTATCTATACAAAGGTGAAATGTTAGAAAATTGACATACAGTCCTGATCGTGCAATCGTGTCATATCGTTCCAAGTTATTTTAACAAAAGTCAAATCCGTTCAGATTCATAAAAATTCTATGACCGTTGGTAGTTTTAAAACAAATTTTAATTGTATTAGGTGCCGTCGGGTATAAACAATTATCTCAGTTTTGAGTTTTTAGAAATTTTTTAGTTCTGAAAAAACCAAAGTGTTATAGTTTCATGTAATAATTTTAAAATCTTTGCTCACTTTTTGGCACTTCTCGATGGATAGGTCATAAGAAGTCTATATAAGACAGCGATCTGAAAAGCTTTTAGGGTCGATGACTAGAAATTGCTTAGTTTGAGAAATAATAAGGTGTAACATTGAATTAAGGTATGATCATGTTGATGATATATATCTATATATAAGACAGGACAAAATAAAATCGCCTAATTCATCTCCAATAGTATTTCTTCTCATGAAATTTTAAATTTGATTTTAGATTTATTAGATTTCACCACGTCGATTTTGAATTTTTTAGTTTACCCGTCGGATATCATCAGCCGTTGTTGTAGGTATGCATCCATAATTCTTCTGCTGACGTTTTCAATCCAAGGAAACAGCCACAACTTTGAGGGTTGCTTATAATGTTATCACTCCTAAACTGGATTGTCTATTTTTTTAATGCTGCATTTTGCTTAGCTTAGGTGATGTCTGACTATTAATGTATAGATACTGTATGTATTATTTTCATATGTTTTGAAGGTGGTGGCTATGTAAAACAGGTTTTGCGTGGATGAACGTTCTATAATGGGCCTTACAAAGCTGTCAACCATTTTTAGATTCGAAGAATTAATTGGTGTAATAAATGTGAATGAATATACACGGAATAAAGTTTTTTGAAATTAAATATTTTGTTAATTCAAATTAATTAGGTGAGCCATCAATATTAACGTGAGTAAAGTGTTATTGATAGTGCTAGCACTATAGCACTAGTTGCTACCGCAACCAATGAAACGGTCGAGATCCCACGCTGTCATACTGGCAGATCGCAGAAAGACTTCTTTGTCCGAACTGCATACAAATGGAATAGTTTGCCGGAATCCTTAGTCTCAGGTGGCTTCAATCCGCAGAGGTTTAAAAAAAACGTTCATCAATACCTTGGAACGCAGGTTGTTGTGGGACCTAGGTCCGCACATAGGTCTTAAAAGGTATTTGTATGTTGTTGTGACACATATTCTAAACCCTATAACATAACACTTTTTATTTAAAAAACAAAAATTTACCTAGAAAACAGATCATCTCTCAGTTTAATGATAGCCGTTATGCTCTCTACTACCTTTTAATCTGTAGATCATTGCATAACTGTTTTTCGTGGGTGGAAAATGTCAACATATTGTCGAAGACCATACACATGCTTCACAATTCCATGTTGCGAAGAGGTTTGATGTTAAATTTTCAGTGATCGGTTCTAGAGCTGGAAAACCATCTTTGAACGTTTCTCTTACTGTTGGGTTGAGTAGATTAAGCAGCAATTTACAATGTTTCTTAAGAGGTTTAAGGCGATGTGGAGACAAAAACGTACATCTTATACACATGTAAAGATGGGCTTCGAGAATATACAATTTTAAAATTTCGTGAAAGCTCGAATTTCGAGAATTTCTCAAGATTTCTCAAAAATTTCAAACATTTCCTAAAAACGTATACATTGCATTATCTGAACAAAATTGGAGTCAAGTGTAGTGCGTCAGTGCGTACGATTGCACTATAATTTGCACTCTTGTCACTTTTTGTTTGTAGTAAATTTTCAAATGAGGTTTTCACGTCTAAGAAACAAAACAGCAATCTGGTCCATGTTGGTTGAAAGGCTGAATCTTTAGAAAACCAAAAAAAAGAGAAAAAAGGTACGGCATTTTTGAAAACTAAATTTTTGAAAAATTTAAAACTGAAAAATTTCATGTCAAAAAAGTAAGTAATTTTATGCATCAGCAAAGACGTTCGTAAGGCACTTGACATTATCATTTTAAAGTTTTAAAGTTGCTGTCGAAACTGTTAGTCGTCAAAATATGAACTTACTTTATTCTGATACCATTGTAAATTTTAGTTCACAGAATTGGAGAACCAGCACACCAAATCCAGCATAAACAAATCCAGCATAAAAAGAAAACTAACAGATCGTAGACATAGCCTTTATTTATTGTTTGCACGATCTGGAAAACAATTTTTGTGACAAATACGAACTTTACCAGAAGCGTTCAAAAATAAAATTAATTAAAGAAACCAAACCGTACTTGGTTCGTCTATCGCCAAACATTCAAGAAGACCAATCAATGTTTTAGTTTAGTTTGTTTAGACATGATCGTATTGGTAAGGCATGTGGTGGGGTGGCTTTCTATATTCGTCAAGGTTTGAAAGTTAAAGTTGTAAGTAAATCTTCTAAGTCTACTACTGCTAAACTTGAGTATCTATTTATTGAAATATCGGTTGTAGGATCCAAGATAGTGGTTGGTATTTTTTATAATCCACCCCCAGTTTGCGTTGGTGATGTGGAGGATATCGCATCTGCTATTGAGCCTATGTTATCACAATACAGCCATACCATTCTTATGGGTGATTTTAATTTTGATATGTGTTCTTCAAAACCCTCACTACCAATAAGAAATTTTAAAAATCTATTAATTTCTTCTGCTCTCTATTCTATTCCTTATAATCCAACTCGATTAGCAGCTCTTCTTGATCTTATTATTATACCTGAGGTTAATAGATCAAGGATAATGATGTTCGGTCAATCTGCACTGCCTGGTATTGCTGATCATGATCTTGTGTATATGTCATATAATTACAGACTACCAAAGCCACCAAATAATTTTCACTTGGTTCGAGATATGTCAGTACTGAATTTTGAATTACTCCACCAGACCATCTTACAACGACCGTGGGATCAAATCTATCATATTCTTGATTGTGATTCCCAAGTTAAATTCATCTCTGAATTAGTTTTACATCTTTATGATATGTGTGTACCGTTGAAATGTAAATTGATTTCTAAAGACACTTCTACCCCTTGGATGAATCAACAAATTTTGTATTGGATTTCTATTCGTGATAAGGCCTATAGAATCTGGATACTCAGCCGTAATAACAGAGACTTAATTATATTTCGTAAATTTCGTAATAAAGTTACTGATCTCATTCGCAAAGCCAAAGAAAATTATTTCTCGAATTGTCTCAATAAGAGTAATCAAAATGTGTGGAAAACTCTACGTTCACTGAATCTCTATGAGTCTACGTCAGTTAGTTCAGATTCCAAATATTCTGCTGATGATTTCAACGAATATTTTACAACTTTAAAAACGTCTCCCGTTGTTCTTCCACTACCATATGGTAATATTGATAATCCCAGCGCTTTTAATTTTATTCATGTTACGGAGTCTGATGTGTATCATGCAGCATGCTCCATTTCGAGTAATGCGATCGGTTCTGATAATATAAGCCTTAAATTTTTGTTGATCATCCTTCCATATATATTGCCCTATATTACTTATGTTTATAACTCGTGTATTACTAAATGTGTTTTTCCATATGAGTGGAAACATTCGACTGTGTTACCAATACCGAAAACTAAAGAACCTTCTTCGATTGGTAATTATCGTCCAATAAGTATTTCACCAGTTTTATCGAAAGTTTTTGAAGTACTGCTTAAGAATCAAATGGAAAGTTACATCGAGGATAATAATTTATTATATGATTTTCAATCAGGATTTCGTAAAAACTATAGTACTTCTACTGCGCTTTCTAAAATAGTATTTGACATTAGTAGTAAACTCAATGAATCTAAATTTTCTATATTAATCCTACTAGATTTTACGCATGCTTTTGATTCAATTGATCATGAGTGCCTGGTGCAAAAATTATGGCTTTACTTTGGATTTTCACCATTTGCTGTCCGATTCCTAGTTTCTTATTTGGCTGATCGACGTCAAAGTGTACGTATTGGAGATAACATTTCGTTTCCTCTTCCGCTATCTTCTGGTGTACCTCAGGGGTCAATCTTGGGGCCTTTGTTATTTGCTTTGTATATTAATGATTTACCTGATCACATTAACTTTTGCTCACTTCATTTATATGCTGATGACGGTCAAATGTACCATTCTGCACAACTTAAGGCTATTAATGGTGCATTTGATCAAATCAATGAAGATTTGGCCTCTGTTGCTAGGTGGTCTAGCTCAAATGGACTCTCACTTAATGCTATTAAAACACAGTGTATTTTTATATACAAGCGTCGCCTTGACATTGTGTTACCTCCATTGTTCTTAAACGGTGTCCAACTTCAATTTACTGACACTGTGAAGAATCTTGGTGTAACTTTTAATAATACTCTCACATGGTCTGATCACATAAATCAAGTTTGTCGTAAAGTAAACTTTTCTCTACATTGCTTGCGTCAATTTCAACACTTTGTTCCTTTAAATATACGCTTGCTGTTTATCAAAGCTCTAATTGTACCACTCTTTACATATTGTGATGTTTTGTTTTACAATTCCGACTTTGATTCTAAAAGATCGCTGCAAGTCGCATTTAACAATTGTACACGTTATGTCCATAAACTTAAGCGGTATGATCATGTCTCAAATTATGCTACGCAAATACTCGGTTGCAAGTTCTTTTCTTATTTACAGTACCGTATGTGTTGCTTTTTATTTAAGATCTTGCATGTCCATCATCCGTCTTATTTATCTTCTTTGTTACAGTTTGGTTCTTCCTTGCGCACACGTAGACTTCAGTCTCTTAGTAGCAGATACTCGTGTAAACAATTTTCAGACTCTATTTTCGTTCATGGTATTAACATCTACAATAATCTTCCTGAACATATAAAATGCTCAAATACTCTTGGCATATTTAAAAGAAACTGCTTTAGCCATTTTGTCAAATCAAGCCATTGAATTATTGTATAATTAAATTTTTTATTTCAATCATACATTTTTGTACATTTTTTTTTTCATTTTCTATCATTTTCAAACCACTATCCATCTTTATTATTAAGTACATACATTGTTGTTTGTAGAATTTACTGAATATTTCAATTTATAAATATATAAGTATTATTATTGTTGTGAATATCAGCATTTTATGTCAGTATTAAGTAATTATTATGTCTCATTTCAATAATTGTATTGTCCTGTTAATTACTTGTTAACTACTTTTAAATGTATATCACTCGGTACAGACTTTGAGAAGGCTTGCCTTAACTGTATCGTTTTATAATGATAATAATAATAAATAAATAAATAAAAAATGTCTGATTCTAACGATGATGTCATGGTGGTCAACAACAACGACGAAGAAGAAGGTCTGGTAAAACCAATTGTAAAACATTTTCAGCAAAGCTCAAAACCAAAAGCGAACATTCCACAACCTGAGCCAAACCAATTTTTTGTCATTCAAAAACAAACTAAATGTAAATAAAACAATTTAACAATAAACATAAAACGTTCAAAGACTGATCGGGGCATAATTAAGCCAAAATCAACTCCAAATGAGGACAGTTTTTCTATTATGGGCAATTTTGTGCCGCAAAAGCTTGTACGCGATTGTCCGACGCAGTCATGGACAACCTAACCTGTGTTTTGTGAAATTCGCCATTCGTCAATCGTCGTCATTTTTTACACTGATTTTAAAACTTATACAGTTTTTTTTAAATTTTTTGGAGAATTTTTTTTCGGGAAAGCCCAAATCTCAAAAATTGAAAAAATTTTAGTATTTCGGGCAACCATAAATCTCCAGATTGAAATTTTTTCGGGATGTACCCAACTCTATGCACATGACACCTATACACCGTCCACATACAAAGACCGATATTTTACATAAAACAATAAATAAAAATTTATAATCAATATATAGCAATTGAATGATCAAGCTGATCACATTAAATAATTTAATCAAAATATAATTTAAATTGATTAAAAGCGAATTTAAGTTGGTCCGTCTACAGAAACCAAAAATTGAATTAAATGATCACAACTATAAAATTGGTGACCCCAACGTGATATCAGTTCACGCCTCCTATTTATAAATTTTAAAAATAGAAACCAACTTGAATTTTCTGATAGACACTGGGGCTAGTGTCTCACTTGTGCCACTTACTAATTTTCTAAAAGTCTCTATAAATCTGATTACATTCTTTGTGGAGCAAACAGTAGCAAAATATATGCTTAGAACTAAGTAACATTTTACTTACGTTTTTATTGTAGCAAGTATGAGCCGTCCAACAATCGGAGTAGATTTTTAGATTAAATTTAACCTATTGGTAAATCTCAAATATAAGAAGCTTTCTGACACTGATACTGGCTTAGAAATAAATGTAACGACTGACATATTTGGCACACCTACTCCAGTTTGGGATTCTATAGGTAGCGAATATTTCCGAAATATGAATCTTTAACAAGTATACCAAAATATAATGCTCCTGTGAAACATAATGGAGAACATCATATCCATACAAACAAACAGTTGCCGTGTGTTGAATGTTGTTATATTTTAAAAATCGTCATCTCATGCCACGTCATCCCTGCATTTGGTTCGCAAGAAAACCAAAACGGATTGAAGGTCTTGTAGAGACTATATCGTCAACTTAACTGGGTTACAATTTCCAACCGTTATCCTCTTCCTCACGTACATGATTTTAAAAATCCATTAGAACTTTAGAAGGATTAATAATTTTGTCAAAACTTGATCTAGTACGGGCGGACCTATACATCCATTGAATTTTTCGAGATTTGTAGAATTGCATTCGGTCTTAAAAACGCGGTTCAAACAGTCCAAGTGTTTATTGGCGAAGGATTAAGAGATATTGATTTTACTTATGCTTACATCAACGATATTCTAGTTGCTAGTAGCTCCAAACAGCAGAAAAAAGAATATTTAAATGTATAAGCGCAACATTTAGATCAATTTTGAATGAAAATTAATGTAAATTTGGTTTGGTAACACTTATTTTTCTTGGGTATACTATAAGCAGCTGAAAACTGCACAGTTATTTTTTTTTAAAAGTTTAGTCAGCAGAGCAGCGTTACTCTGCCTTTGACAAAAGAATTATAGGGAATATACCAGGCAGTAAAGTATTTAAGATATTTTGATGCCGGAAAATATAATCTAATTGCTGAAAATCTATATCATCCAAGTACCATAAAACGAATATAATTCAAATATTTCTGGCTTAACATATGCGAATGGAAATAGATGATTGGGCCAAAACTTGTTTAGATTGGCACACGAAATCACCACCAGGTTAATTTATTTTACCAACAAATCAACTCGAATATGTCCATTTGATGGCCGGATCGTACCGCATAAAAGATGATACCGCTTTAGTAATAGTAAAAACATTCATTTTGGATCACCAGGTACATAATTCAACGATTAGTATTTTGAAAATATTATAGGATCAGAATGATTTGTAAAATTAATTGTGGTTTCTGTTAATTTTACAAACGCTTCTGTGAACAGTTACCAAAGTTCTGCATTCATCTCGTTTTGGAAGTCATTTAAAGACGGTCAGTCTGCTTGAAGTCGACTTGAAGAGATACAATACATTTTGAAACCTTCCTCAAAACAAAACTTTTTCATCTTAAAATTCATTTCAAATTAAAAATTTATACCCCTACAGACGAAATATACCTTGGATAAAGATCAATCATCTATCTACAATTATATTAGTCTAATATTATATATGCATATAGCTGAAACGAGAAATTTTCAATAAAAAAATCTACATCATATTCATTTTTATTACATAAAATTTTTCTTTTTCATTTATCTTGATTTTCTTTTTATTACGAAAAACTAGAAAAATTAATAAAAACAAATTTATTACTTGAATGCATTCTCCCTCTGAATAAATACGTTGAACATGTGGAATTTCGCCAATTTCAACAAAATCATAACATACAAGACATAAATGTATAATTTGAATTTAATGTTTAAAGCAATAATATTGTTATTAAAAAACGAACTTTTTTTTAAAATATTTTTGGTTTGGTTTTGGTTTTTGTGTTTTATTTAATTATTTTAATTACAAGTTTTAAAATAAATTAAATTATGGATGATTAATTTGATTTCATTTAATCAATTATTAAATAATTTCTTTTGTGTCAGATAATTTTATTCTTTTGGTATATATAAAGTAAAAGTTTGGACGGTAAACAAGATTGCTAATAATTTTTTAAAAAAAAGTTAAACCTTGTCCAACAACAATCAAACATAACATAATACAATTGAAAACCCAATACTAAATTCGTTTATACGGTAATAAGCTTTAAGCTTGGGTAAATTCTTTCATTTCAAAACAGGCGTTTTCATTTTTGTATCTTATTTACTTTTTTCCAAGCAATAAACTTGCGCTGTAAAATGTTTTTTGTTTTAAACTTTTCATTGTTTTGGTAATCATGTTGTATATAGATAGATGAAAGCTTAATTTGAATAAGTTGGAGGCGGATCATAAAATCTGTTTTTTTTGCAAGAAATAAAATTACCGTCGGTAAATTATATTGATGATTGATTGACTAATTTTCTAAGTTATCTAATTTTAAAAAATATATCAAAACCATTCGCAAAAGGTAATAAAACCTAATTTTTATGTTGTTTTATACAGTTTACATTTTGGATAAATGGTTTATCTTGTTTTTAGAGAATTAAACGGAGTTCAAGTTTAACAATCTCGTTATGAAATTAAGTTTGTAAAGTATTGGGCTTTATAATAGAAAATAATAATGAGAAAATATTGAAAGCTATACTAAGCTAAAATAATTTGTATAAAAAAAAATAATGTTGTTACACAAAAAAAAAAACAATTAAGAAAAAACAACAAAAAATAGATAAATCAAAATCGAAAATAAAAAGCTAGTTTACATTAATAAGACTGGATGCTGTATTTTGAACTTCATCTCCTTCAATTTTATATATTTTACAAACATTCCATACGATTTGATTTTTGTGAAAGACTTATCGTTATCGGGTTTCATGATACCATCACTGTACTTTTTGATTTACATATACACAATGTCAACTTATCTTGATGATTAAAATTCACATAATCTAACGATCAAGCATTTGATCGCTTATTTACAGCTAGTTTATCCATATCTTGTTTCGTTTTAATAATACTTTTTATCGCACGCAAATTTAAAATTTCCCCATATCATCTCAATATAAAATGCAAGTCAAACCATTCCCAAATATCATCTCAATAAATAATTCTATTCAAACGAGAAAATATTCTCTTCTACAACTACAAAAGACCATTCTACGTAATATAAATTGAAGAACCCATAACCCAATCTACATATAATATTATAATGCCAAATTGTAATTAAGTTTTTTAAAATTGGTATTACGGTTTTGTTCAAAAATATATTATTCTAATTTATAATATTATGACTAAGTTTTCCATTACAAAATTTTTTATTAGTTATGTAAACAAAAACATGCATTATTGATTGACACTGAGTCAAACAAAGCAATTAACCGAGAAAATTTTAAAATATTGTTTGACTGACCTGTAGCACACATTAAGGTTTTTATGTTTGTTAACATGCATTATTTTAATTTAAGGGCTGGAACCGAAATAAAATAGCAAATATTAGAGAGCTTCTTTATGATTATAAATATTTTTGTTTTAGAGTAACACTCGAAATAGGCCCGTCGTTACGAATCTAGGAGAAACGAAGATAGTGATTAGATGACTACCATCACTATTTGTGATTTTTTCTAGTAGAACGGACCTATTAGTATCGCGGCTTACCATAAGAATTGCTTAGATATATATGTAATTTTAATTATTGATTGTTAAACTATAAGTTGGGTTGCTTATTCACTCTCAAGCCTCACATTAAGAAAAAAAGAACTGTTTGAGATAATATATGGAGAGGAAAAACAGAGAATACACATAAAAAAGAAACAGAAATAGGAAACTCCACTTTTCATTATTTACTTATCAAAATTTATTTATTTTATTTATTATATTTATTTAGTTATCAATTTATCTATCAAAATAAAATATTTATTTATTCTATTATTTATTTATTAAGTATTAAAATTTGATTATTTACCTTTTCATAAAGTTATTTATTTATTTATCAAATTATTTATTTTATTATTAAATTTATAAGAGAATAGAAGATTTCTTTAACCTTAGATTCGTTTGATGGAAAGAAAGAATGATTGATACTATATGATCTTTCTTGCTATGAACAAGAATTCCAAGCTCGTGAAGAATTCTATCCCTCTTCGAGAATGGCAAGTAAGATCTGTCTGGATTGGTCGGTAAAGACCAAACTCCGCCGACCAGATTCTTTTACACCATAAAAGAGGAAATCAATATCTGTCAAAACGTGGCCCAGATATGGTTCCTCTAACTAAAAATAATTATTCTATTTACGCCTAAACTAAAAATTAATACAATTCCTGGACAGTGATCTCGAGGGCCAGACTCTAGGTCTCTAAACTCCAATGGTGAAACATACTATTGCAATTTAATGAAAAATAAAAAAAATGCGTTCTATATTGAAAAAGGGTGAAGCTCCATCCGGATAATTACAATTGGGCTCCCACTTTACGTCATTGAAAAAGTTTGTGGTGTTAAAGAACGGTACTACTGGTAGCACAAGGTGATTTCAAATTGGTAACCATGCCTCTCCACTAAAAACTTATTCGAAGCGCAAAGGGGAACCAATCGCTCGGTCGATTGCATATCAGGACATAGGCAACATCTATAATGCGTGTCTGCCTAAGGATTCGAACCAGGCACTGAGGAGAAAGGTTCGAATTCATCCGAAACACGAAAAATGAGAAGTGGAGTTTTTTTCTGAGAAACTTCCAACCATACCTTTGAATTAAAAATGTTACAATTACTTCTTTACTTACTTAAGTTTAATTGATCTCAAAATCCTTAATAAACTTAAATTGTCTTAATGTAGTATAATATAAATACATATAGGACTACTGTTGACTCTCGTAATGGTTGATATTTTATTAGTTGATGTTTTGTTTAAATAAAATGTTTTAGTTAAATTATTTTAATTCATTTTATTTAAATTGTTTAAAAATAAAATATATGTTTTCTTATTGGTTTCTAATTTAAGAGTGATTTTTATTGTTCAATTTATAAAAACCCAATTTATAAAAACGCAATTTTACATAGTTAAATTTCTTAAAATGTATGTTAATAAATTTGATGATGATATCAGATTCACTTCTATTACACTTAGTTAACCTTGAAACAATGCAATCAAATTGTAATGAATTGCATAAATAATGTAAACAATATTAATAATTATGTTAAATAGAAATATTAAAGCCATGTCAAATCTATGAATTGACAACTACAAATTGACCAAGTGGCAATGGCTGATTTCACATTGATTGGAAACAATCAATAATTACTATATAATCGGGACTTAGAATGTTAATTAGAATAGAAACATTCCCCATTCTATGAATTCACACAAATATTGTTTTCAGGTTTGTGACCCATACATCACAACCGGTCTAATCAATGCCTTGTATAGCTTGAGTTTGGTGTTAGTTGATAAATACGGTGATCCAAGGGGAGGTTTAATTGGGTAGAAAGTTCGATTATCTGCAATGACATTTAATGCAAAAAATCCCATATAATGTAAAAACATTTCCATAATTTATGAAGTCTACTGACAGATGGAAAAATTCAACTTAAAGTAAATTAAATTAGTGAAGAAGAAGTTTCAACTTTGAAATTGTCATCGCCTCAACGGCGTAATCGACAGGGTGCCTACCTGGCTAAGGATTTGAACCAGATACTGAGGAGGAAGGTTCGAATTCATCAGCAACACGAAAAATGAGAAGTGAACTTTTTTATCTGAGAAACTTCCAACCTTCCATACCTTTGAATTGAAAGTATTCCAATTACTTCTTCACTTAATTTAGTTTTATTGATCTCAAAAAATCCCCACCATCTATAATGTAAAGAGGTGAAGCCCCATGGATGGGTTCTTAGGCCTAGCATTTCAAGAAAAGAATTTTAAATTTAAAAATTATATTTTGAATTTTTAGCCAGCAATTGTTTTTTAGGGTATGGTATAAGTTCATCCAAGAATTGGTTGGTAAAAGCTTCAGTAGTTGCTTCTTCCTAGAGCTAAAGAAGCACCGACTCAGCCTCTGCCTTTCGACGTGGTTTTTCAAAGCACTGACCTTTTCTCAGTGCTGTCTGGCTCTTCCATGCCTCTTAGGCGTTACCGGCTCAGACATTGAAACATGCCGTTCTTACCCCAAGTCCGGTACGACGAAAGACTCAAGAGGACCGACCACGGGCCTGGCGAATTCACTACCATCCTGCGTTTCACATCGCCGCAACCCTCGTTTCACCAACAACATTCAATCAAAATAAATTTACAAAACCAACGACCAAAACAGATATTCGTCAGAATTTACCTCTTTTACCTGACCCATACCAACGAGTAAAGTTGGCTAGTAAGCTACCTCATTAGTCATTAGCTTACATGGTGCGCGAGCTTACAGTGAGCAGTTAAAAATATAATGGCACTACCCTTGGACATAGTTTTATCTGCTGCCGTCCGACATTAGTTTATTTATATGACCCACAGCTGTGAAACCCTGAGAAATTATAAGGGAATTTACTTTACTATTGGTGTATACTTTTGTTTATTTAGAAACGTTATTATACGTCTTAAGCATTATTTTCCATTTTAAATGCAAAAAACTGACTAAATGTATTTGGATACAAGTAAAATTCTATTACTATTAATATTCGCCATTTAACCCACTCACATTACCAGCTAACTGCTATCAATTACTAAGACACTCGTTTAATGTCAAAACAATAATCTATTCTTAATCCATTTCACTTAAACCTCAAAACCCCAAAAATAACAAATGACATAACTTAAAATCTTACGCAAAGAACAAAATAATTACAATACTAATTATGTTCTCTTATAGTTTTTTTTTAAACTTTAACAACCAAATACACTTAACATACCACAATTAGGCAGTTATTTTTAAGAAGGAAATAAATAAAAGAAAATCAAATCTTAATTCTCAAAATTGAAACAAATTAAAGACAAAAAAAATCGCTTTAGATTTTACAGTAACTCTTTCACAGAACGTAAAATGAATTTTAACCCTAAAATAAGATTGAGAATGAATTTTAAACGATCATGTGTGTCATCGTCTTAATTGTATCTTAAATTAATGATTATTTATTGTTTTCTCTATTTCTTACGATTTTTTTATGTTTTTCTCGTACGTATGTTCTCAAATGTTAGATTAATTTTTGTATTTGTTATGATGTAGAAACACTTTGAAGTGTGTGGATAGACATTTTAACATTCAGTGTCAAATGTTAAATTTTACTTGTATTGTCTTGAATGAGTTATTGTTATATTTAAGTCATATATTAATTTCGATACATTTATGTATATGTGAAAAAGAAATGTGTTGCTTTGGATGATATACATCACGGAGCATTTACTTTCAAAAGTCTCAATCCTTTAAAATACTATCAAATTTCGCTAACCATTTATTCGGATATCACTAACGCATAAACATCATATCTTTTATCAACCCTAATTCTAGATATAAAAACAATAATCCATACTAATTACAATCACAACGAATGTCAAATATTTTTGAACGTTTTAATAAATGACAACTGTAATGCTAATTCTAATCCAATTACGAAGAAAATTAATCTTTTTACTATATATTTTCCTTAACTCAAACAATAACATAAAAGTTCAATATGAAATAAATTGTTAAACCGCCTTCCACCTTCTCACAAAGAAAAACGATTATCATATAAAACTGTGTAAGGGTGAGTGACCAACCGGAAAAATATTATGTTTTCTTTTCTTCCTATAAATAAGAAATTAATATAAAATTTTGTTTCAAAAGATGAAATTTCAATTTTCTTACATTTTCTTTTCGTTCGTTTTTCTGTTGAGTAAAATTAAATCAGACTTCTCATATTGATGTAAAACATATAATAACAGTATTACGTTTTAGTTAATTCTTATATTTAGTCAATTGGAAAAATTATAGTGAGCGAAAAAAATCAAATTTTATCTCAGATTTAATCTAATTTTCGACTTTTTTTTTTGATTGGAGAAATTTTTTCATTGATGTTTCTTTGAACGAAAAAGTAATTTGTTTTTTTTTTGATTTAGTGTGTGTATAGTGAGAATGTTAAGTATACATTTTTTTTTTGCTCTAAACTGGTGATAGCAAAGACTGGTGTCCAGTTTTATGGATGATTGAATATTTTTTTAAATTAAATTTTAAATTGAATTTTCCTTAAGTTTTTTTGTGCTATGAATTTTCCGTTGAATGTTTGTTAGATAGGAATTGGTGTTTATGATTTTTTAATTTTCTCTTTAAATATCACTTCACTTCACTTATCGATAAAATCACATTATGAAAAATTCAATTCAATCAAATAATAATCAGGAAATTATAAATCAACAGGTGTGCTACAAACATTAAAATATATTCTTTTATTTTTGAGTATCAACAGTTTCCTATTTGCTTGAAAATATTCCACCAAGTTTACCTACGTAAATAGAGAAAAGAAAAATTTTATTTATCCAACAAAATTGAATTTAATATCAGCCAAAATCGGAGTCAAAGTTATTTAATTTCTAAACACGTTTTTCAAATTTGATTTCAATTGGAAATCTGTTGGAAAAAATTAATATTGAATTTTTTTTTTATCTTTTTGAGTTGAGGTAACGAAGAAAAAAAATGCTTAAATTTTATTACAGCAAAAAGAAATAACAATAAAAAAGTTATGAAAATTTTTTACATACAGCAATTAAATAAAATTAGAATATTATGTTAAAAATGTTAACCCTTTTTGAGCCTATGTTACCGTTTAAAGTTGTCAGCCATAATCGTGTTACTTCTGGCAATTTTACGAAGCAGCACATTTCGATTGCAAAACAAAGAAGAAAAATGTTTGGAGAAATGTGTAAGGAATATATCAAATATTTGTAGTAGATTCTATTCATTTAAATAAGGGATTCTGAACTTAAAAGTGTGCTCTACAAATCATGTTCATTCTACAAAAAAAGTTGCTCTCATCAATCAAATAAATTACAAAATAAGGACCTAAGATAATAAATAAAATATTACGGTAATAAAAACAAATGTAACTCTCCCTGGCTTAGAACTCCATCATCCGCTTCGTACTAATCATAAAAATGTTGATACCACAATTGACTGTGACGCCAATTCAAGTCCAATAGGCTGAGCTAGTTTAAAAATTAGATGAGGTGAATTTCTTTTATATTACCTTGTCCTTCAAACTTAGGCATTTAAAAATCAAGAGAAGAGCTCACCTTAAAAGCCTCGAAACGGCTTGAAATCCGATATATCAGAGCCACTCTTGGCTCTATATGTTTCTATAAGCATTAATAATGAGCTGGGAGAGGAACTATGGAAATATTTATGAGTGACCATTAAATACATAGGTTTTTAGTAGAAGTAATCTTAACTATTAATTGTTTGCTCCAGAATCCACGATATTGAAGGTTTCGGCTATTAACCAGGCTCCTATCATCTCAACGGTTTGTAATTTGAAATTTTGAGAGCTTACACTGCTGGACTTGGAGGTTGAGCTTATACAAAGTCGTCTGAAGAACCTTACTCATTATTCTCTCCAGCGATGTGTCAGTCAGAAACTACCAGGATTAATTGAACGGATCAATTAAGTGAACGTTGCTCGATCGTAGAGTTAGTAATAGAACCATCGTTTCAAGCAAAAGAATAACGCAAGCTGAAAAATTGTTTGCTTTAAACGAACGGTCCCGTTAAAAAAAAGCCCGATTTAAAATTAACGATCGTTTTACAAACAAAATTAAAAAAATCAAACAAAAGAACGATGCAAAATTAACGATCCAAATTAACGATACCGCCGTCATTAGAATATCTTTAAAAAGTAAAATTTTCTAAAATTTTTAATATAAGTAAATTATGTCGGGTCAAGGTGCAGTTTATATTTAGGTAAAAATAGATGACAACAAAACTATTTGATTATTGATTGCTTTTTATTTAGAACGAACGATCAATCTGAAATGAACGACCGATAGAAAAAGCACAACCGATCGTTAAACAAATTTGAATCGTTTTTGAAAAAATATTGAACGAAATGTTTATTATTTTTCAGATTATGATTGTTGAAGAAAGAAGCAGTTTAGTTACTTCTGTTTATAGATAGATAGTTTTTATTAAAAAAATAAAAAAAAATATAAATAATATATATAGGACGTTCCACGTCAACCGAAACACTACTCCAGATATTTTTTAAAGACATGAAAAAACGCTCTAAGGTTGTGTCGTGTGGAGATTTAGAAAATTTCAAAACGACGACCTTAAAATGGCCGCTGTTTTGATATAAATAATTGAACACTATACCCGTACAATTTGGCTGCCAACACAAATTTAAATATAAAAAGGTGCGTTCTTCGGCTTAAAATGTTAAGGATAAAGCCTCACTCATTTTTTGAGATCTTAAATTTGTGTTGGCAACAAAGACAAGACATAAATCTCGCAAAATCGCCATTTTCCATATTTTCGAGCCGCCATTTTGAAGTAAAAACAATTTAAACTCTGTTCAACACAAAAAATTTGAGCCCCAGAGCGGTTTTTTCATGTCGTGTTGGCCTGGAGCAGTGTTTCAGTTGCAGTGGAACATCTCATATTGTTACGTTTTTCTACCTTCCTTCGACTTGACCTTACTCACAATTCGATAAACGCAATTCCCAAATCACTATCTGGATTTATCACTGATTAGTAAGCAAAAACACCAGGTTTTATTAAGTCTTCAACACCTTGCTTGTTCCACAACAACAGGACACAATACAGCAAACAATATTCCTAACTAGACTATTCTTTTAACAGCTTCAGAAACTCCAACGGTTTATTGTAGAAATTTCCAGTTACACAACGTTCAAAATAATCACAAAATATTTCTACTCAATAACACTTAAAACTTTATTCAGAAAAAGTAATTTAAAAATCACTTTTATAATTTTACCGTCGCAGGTTTAAAATAAAACTAACTGTTTTCTACAAGAGGTAAATTGTTTATATACTATTCTGCATAATTTCTAAATAATTCGAGGTCACTTTTTAGAAACCGTGAGAAAATACTATTATATTCGATTATTTTACGTTATGTTGATTTGATTCATAAAATCATTCAATTTTATTTATTGTTGACCCAAGTTCTAAGAATACAACAAGAACACTATTCCTTTCATTAATTTGTTGTTGTGTTTTGTTATGATTTTGCTGTAATCGTAACAATATATATAATTTAAAATATTTTTTTTATTTTTTATTTTTTATTATAAATATTTTTTATTATTGTTCATTTTTGTTGCTGGTATGGATGCTGAATATAGAAATAATTTAATTTTAGGTAGATTTCATATAAAAATCTACCTATTGCAATGGGCTTTATCTCGGAATTTCGGAAAAATTTTTGTGCCAAACGACTATATATGATAAGCGGAGACAAAAAAACAAAAAAAAAAAAAAAATTTATATATATATATATATATATATATATATATATATATATATATATATATATATATATATATATATATATATATATAAACGATATGAGATATAACGAAAACGACCGGCACTCTCACGGTCGCATTTGTTGAGGTAGATCAAAAAAATTTTCTGTACTTGTGTGTTTTAATAATATCTTAGACAAGTTCGTGAATCAGCAAAATCCGACACGTGGTTAAGAAACTAGAGGCTTTCGTCTGAAAAAAATTGATTTTTTAAAACCGTTATAACGGCCGTTTGGATACTAATATTTCAAAAAATTTAACAAATTTAAAATCTTTGGAATCTTTTTTATCAATATGTTTTAAAACTAGACCTCTGCAGGTTCCTGAGTGAGCGGCTCCAACAAAAAAGTTTGCAAAAAAAAATTTTTTTTTTAAACAACCGGCACTCACGGTCGCATTTATAAAGCCAGATCAAAAAACCTTTTCTAAAAATGTGCGTTTTGTTAATATCTTGGACAAGTTCGTAAATCAGCCGAATTCAACTCATGGTTAAGAAACTAGAGGCTTTATACTAGAAAAATACTCTGTTTTTTAGATCCGTTATAACGGCCGTTTGGATTCTAATATTTTTAAAAACTTCCTAAATTTAGAATCTTTGAAACCTTTTTAATCAGTTTCTTTAAAAAAAAAGACCTCTGCAGTTGAAGGTTTCTGAGTGAACGGCTCCAACAAAAAAGCTTGTAAAACACAAAATGCGTTTGAATCAACCGGCGCTCTCACGGTTGCATTTGTGGAGCCAGATCAAAAAACCTTTCTTAAAAATGTGTGTTTTATTAATATCTTGGACAAGTTCGTAAATCAGAAAAATCTGACACATGGTTAAGGAACTATAGGCTTTATACTAGAAAAAAAAGTGGTTTTTTTAATCCGTAATAACGGCCGTTTGTATACTAATATTTTTAAAAAATTCATAAATTTAGAATCTGTGGAAACATTTTAATCCGTTTCTTATAAATATAAACCTCTGCAGTTAGAGGTTTTTGACTTGTTGGCTTCAACAAAAAAGTTTGCAACAATCCCCAACTACAATTTCCAAAAACCTTATAACAGTCAATGTCAACCTTATAACAGTCAAAAAATAAAAGATTTGAATAGAAGAAATTAATTTTATTTTCTTAGAAATAAACTATTTTGATATTTTGCAGTCATTGCACGACATATGATATAGAGTAGGTTTGTGTCATAAATTAACACACACATGTTCTGTGGTAGATTTGATATTTGTTTGTTGCAAAATTGGATAGATATAATTTTGCTTGTAGGTAGCTAATTTTCTTTTTAAAATTTGTTTGATATCTGTTTGAAATTAGTTTGTTTTGTTTAAACTAATCTGATACATCATATTCTACTGGCACACAAAACTGTCTGATCTCGAAATCTACCTATTTCTAGCGGATATACGTGCCGCTTGGACTTTTTTTTTTCAATTTATATCATAGAATAAAAATTAAAGCTGTTGAATAAAAGTTTAGTCCTTGTACATGTCTGAACTCAACCTAAACATGAAATCCCTTATAGTGTTGCATTTGAACCTTTTGCATCATTTCAGGTGCTATGATCTAAATTTCATTTCACGAAGCTTTGCTAACCGATCAGCATATCGGTATATCGGCACACTAGGATATTGGCATATTGCTTTAGCAGCAAGTTTATCTGCATACCTATCTACAAAATTCAACATCAAATGTTGGAATATTTTAAATGCTTCAAATGTTTCAAATGTTTCAAATGTTTCGAATGTTTCAAATGTTTCAAATGTTTCAAATGTTTCAAATATTTGTTTCAAATGTTTCAAATGTTGCAAATGTTTCAAATGTTTCAAATGTTTCAAATGTTTCAAATGTCTTTTTGGAAATTGTAGTTGGGGATTGTTGCAAACTTTTTTGTTGAAGCCAACAAGTCAAAAACCTCTAACTGCAGAGGTTTATATTTATAAGAAACGGATTAAAATGTTTCCACAGATTCTAAATTTATGAATTTTTTAAAAATATTAGTATACAAACGGCCGTTATTACGGATTAAAAAAACCACTTTTTTTTCTAGTATAAAGCCTATGTTTCAAATGTTTCAAATGTTTCAAATGTTTCAAATGTTTCAAATGCCTCAAATGTCTCAAATGTTTCAAATGTTTCAAATGTTTCAGATGTTTCAAATGTTTCAAATGTTTCAAATGTTTCAAATGTTTCAAATATTTCAAATGTTTCAAACGTTGCAAATGCCTCAAATGTCTCAAACGTTCCAAATGTTACAAATGTTTCAAATGTTTTAAATGTATCAAATGTTTCAAATGTCTCAAATGGTTCAAGCGTTTCAAAGGTTTCAAATATCTCAAATGTTTCAAATGTTTCAAATTTTTCAAGTGTTTCAAATGCTTCAAAGGTTTCAAATGTTTCAAATGTTACAAATGTTTCAAATGTTTTAAATGTTTCAAATGTCTCAAATGTTTCAAATGTTGCAAATGTTTCGAATGTTTCAAATGTTTCAAACGTTGCAATGTCTCAAGCGCTCCAAATGTTTCAAATGTTGCAAATGTTTCAAATGTCTCAAATGGTTCAAACGTTTCAAATGTTTCAAATATCTCAAATGTTTCAAATGTTTCAAAAGTTTCAAATGTTTCAAATTTTTCAAGTGTTTCAAATGTTTCAAATGTTTCAAATGTTTCAAATGTTTCAAATGTTTCAAATGTTACAAAGGTTTCAAATGTTTCAAATGTTTCAAATGTTACAAATGTTTCAAATGTTTTAAATGTTTCAAATGTTTCAAATGTCTCAAATGTTTCAAATGTTTCAAATGTTTCAAATGTTTCAAATGTTTTTAATACTTCAAATGTCTCAAATGTTTCAAATGTTTCAGATGTTTCCAATGCTCTAAATGTTTCAAATGTTTCAAATGTTTCAAATGTTTCAAATGTTGCAAATGTTTCAAATGTTTCAAATGTTTTAAATGTTTCAAATGTTTCAAATGTTTCAAATGTTTCAAATGTTTCAAATGTCTCAAATGATTCAAACGTTTCAAAGGTTTCAAATATCTCAAATGTTTCAAATGTTTCAAATGTTTCAAAAGTTTCATATGTTTCAAATGTTTCAAATGTTTCAAATGTTTCAAATGTTTCAAATGTTTCAAATGTCTCAAATGTCTCAAATGTTTCAAATGTTTCAAATGTTGCAAATGTTGCAAATGTTTCAAATGTCTCAAATGTTTCAAATGTTTCAAATGTTTCAAATGTTTCAAATCTTTCAAATGTTTCAAATCTTTCAAATGTTTCAAATGTTTCAAATGTTTCAAATGTTTCAAATGTTTCAAATGTTTCAAATGTTTCATATGTTTCAAATGTTCCAAATGTTTCAAATGTTTCAAATGATTCAAATATGTTAACATGAGCCTGTGGCAATTATTTGGACAAAATCACTCAACTATTTATACAGTAAACTGCTTTCACCTCACCACTCATAATTTCGAAAAGACTACATATTGTAGCTAGAATACGTGAATTATAAAACGGTTACGTGAGCATAATTTTTATAGAAATCAATTTTTTTTTGTTTTGTATATTTTTATCAAATATTTTAAAATTTTAACATGTTTTGCTTAAATTTTGGTTATTTAAAAAACGAAAAATAAAAAATATAGAAAATGAAATTGTGAGTTAATAATAATTATGTATTGTGTTGATAATTCAATTGTTTGAAATTTGCAGTAGTGAAATTTTTACATGAACTAGGTGGTTTAAGCTTTTTAAAATATTATCTTTAATTTATCACAACGAGGATTAAATTGTATATTACATAGATAGGGGTGATAACCATAGGATATCAAATAATAAATTAGTTAAACTTAGTTTTCTAATAATATTTTTATCTTACAATTCGTTTAATCTCCTTAGAAAAATAAAAGTTTTCACCTATCACATAACTCTACTGAATATGGATTAAAAGTGTTTGACAGTGAAAAAGTTCTGATAATATTAATGGGGTGAATTTTTGTTAGTTAAGTTTGTTAATAATGGTGGAAAGAGCAACTTTGTTTTTCAAAACGATTCTTTATGAATTTCTACTGCACCGTAATGTAGTTTCCGTTTATTTATTCCCCTATTATCAAATGTAATACATCTCATCTCATAACATTACATCATATCTATGTTAAAATTTATTAAATGGATATTCCTTTCAATTAATCATAACAAATTTTTCAATTAAATGCCCATTTGAAGATTTTCTTCCAATAATTTCCAATTAAAATATTCATAAAATGTGGCTTCAAAATGAAAATCTTTTGAGAGAAGCAAAAAATGATACTGATCCCAATTTTCATTTTAACATTGAACCTAAAGAAAGAAAAAAGAGAAACAAACCAGAAAATTTAAAGTCAAAATAATCTCTTGTTGATTGAACAGGATTAGATGAATTGGTAAAAGTATAATAAAATAAATAGGGAAAACAACTGTGACCTTTATGTTTTACTTTTTGTAGGTGTGAGGTTGATGGTGCACGAATGGTGATTATTGTGGTTAATCGGTTTTGAAATACATACTCAAAAGTGTTTTTGTATGGACAGCAATTTATGTTTAAAATATGTTGATTTTTAATATTGATTATTTTTTTTGTATTCTTTAATTTATAATATATGATTTCTCTACATAAAAAAATATTGACAGTCAACGTAAATACGTAAATAGACCATTTTACGTAAATAGGCCTGAAAAAAATAACGAAACGTCTTCATCATATGATATTTAAAATAACACTAATATTTAATCACACCTAAGGGTGCGTTCGATTTCACTTAAATAATAAATAACGGAATTTCCTGAAACAACTAACAGAACAACCTTCCATGTCCTTTCAAACCAACCAAACAAAACATTAATTAATTCATAAACAAAAGATAAAAAAAAAATCAAATCACAAAAGCACTAAAGTGTCTATTTCAAAATTATTCAAAACAAAACCTTTTCAAAATAAAATTTACGAATAAATAAATTCAACAACCCACTGTACCTACACAACAAGAGCAAAATAAATAAAACGCGTAAACATCTCGAAATCTGTTTTGCAAAATCTGCTTAACATAAAGAATATGATAATCGATTTGTTTATTTTGAAATAAAAATTATGTTAACACCTGAGACACTTAAATCCATCCAAAAACCAACATTGGCATAAGGAAAAAAACAACCACGATAAATTCTAAGAAAAAAAACTCAATATCAATTCATAAAACGGAAAAGTTGAGTTCAGTTAAGTTGTTGTAATTTAGATGAAACATACATTTGGGATGAGTCCTTGGAAAGTGATATATATTTAAGACGAAAAGGATGCGTTTAGACTTTAGACTTTTATTTTGAATTGATTTTTTCTTGTTGTTGTTTGAGATGAAAATGAGGTGGTTTTGTTGTGTACAACATTTTGTTATTGTTTGTCGTATTAAAAAAAAAGAAGAACCGACGAGGGTTGATGTTCTTTTTCTTCTTAACACTATAAATATATTTGCTTTTGGGGTGAATATAAATATTTCGTTTTCTTTTTTCTTTAGATTTTTATTGAAATGAAAAATGTTTTGTTAAGTCGGAAAAAATAGTCTTTAAAAATAGCGTAACGTTATATTAAAGATTCAATAAAGGTTTTCAATTAGAAATTTAAAATTTTTTTTATTATGAAGTATTTTGTATATTTTGAATAGTGGAGTGATTGAAAGATGTATCTAATAAAAAAGTATGTTATTAGAAGCTTCCGACTATTTACTCATGACAGACACATTAATTTAACTTTTATAGTTGACACGGATGCAGACTTTTCGGTACACTGATTCAAACTTGGTACGTAAATAATGATAACCACAAAATCAACGGATCAATATATTGAACTTACACTCACATAAATTTTCGTATTGGCGCAAGTGAATCTGCCGATGATTTTTTGAGTAAATTTCCACTTTAATTTATTCTGAAACGAAACGATTGATTCAACTAAGCAGCTGGAAATCAATGGTACAAGAATTGGTGTATATATATTCATCCGTATTCATTATACGATCCACAACAAAAAAAGTCTGTTAATTGTAACGAGCGGCTGGTTTCGGTCGGGGCGGGATTACCATAAGTAATCCGTACGTCAAGAGAATACGCGCGCCTTGAGTTT
Source organism: Diogma glabrata (assembly GCA_963693315.1). Lineage (NCBI taxonomy): Eukaryota > Metazoa > Arthropoda > Insecta > Diptera > Cylindrotomidae > Diogma > Diogma glabrata. Next base: position 36,059,575 of record OY856187.1, on the reverse strand, counting down.
GTTCCTCCTAGGTTTAGTACGTGGATCTTATAACTTCTATCCTTGGCCCTTTACAAGTGCCGGATGCACGCGATATTTATTATTAGCCCAACTACACCCCTCCATAAACTCATCAACCATCAAACTTTAATTAGAAGAAATTAACTTATCCCTATGCTTGATCTGGACACCTTTTGCTGTATAATTTAAAAATAAATGAACAATATTGACCAAAAACAGGTCATTGTTGAATGGCATCTAAATCAATTGCAATCAATTGTTGCAACAAAAAAAAGGTGATTGATGAATATCCAAACTAACATCCAAAACCGCTGCACCGAAAAAAACAGGTGACTGTTGAATAATTTATACAAATACTAGAATTGTTGCATAAAAAACAGGCGATGGTTTGTTAATTTATATGAATACTCCAATTGTTGCATCAATAAAAAAACTGGTGATTGTTGATTGAAGTACATATAAATCAATTATTGTTGCACCAAAAAAGTAGGTTTTTAAAATTTTAAAAATTTATCTAGAAAAAATTTAACCTGAATAATGGTGGAATTATTGGAACTCGTACTAAGATATATGTCCTAAATTCCATTAAAAATAAAATGACAAAATTAAAAGTTATGGGAGTTTATTGGAGACCCAATACCACACTGTTTCGGAACCAAATCTTCCATTCTCATATACGTTTCATTGAAGTCACTCGTGACATACGAGTCAATCTTATTAATAAAATTAAAATGCAAATTGACATCTTATGTGATCTTATTATGTTAATAATCAATTATAATAATTCATTAGATTGGAATTTTAGATCTAAACAACCAAAAAATTGTAATTGAAATTTTTTTTGAGGAGCTTGTTCATTTGAAGGATACGTTTATGATTAATATTTATTGACGAACGTCTAGGCTAATTGTAGGTTCAAAACTTTGCAGTAAATTTTTTTACAATTTTTATTATTTATTGTAATTTAGTATATCACTTGAAAATCAAACATCCAATAAATTAATAATTGAAAAATAACTTCCCAACAAATTCTAAAATATTGTTTTTTATTTAAAATCAAAACGAAAATTTTCCACTTACCACCTTAACAAAATCAACCCTCCCGTTTCAATTTTACCACAATAAAAGTTAAAAACATGAAAAAGATCAAAAAACTTTCAATTCAATTTTGATTCAATTTTTTTATACTTTTACTACATTTTTATAGTATAATTCATGTTTTTAGCTCTTAAATTTCAATCATACAACTTACTTAGGTGTAAACAATTTCGTATTTTTTTTATTCAATTTAAATAAAAATAAAAAATAAACTTAAAAAGAAAATTTGTCGAGACTTTAAATGTCCTCAAGGGAAATTGTTGAAGATACAAAAAAAAAATCAAAATAAAAATTCCTACATAAAAATATTAAGGATATGCATGCATTTTCTTGAACTCGAAATTATGTTAGTGGAAAATTGATATAAATTAGGTTTTATGTAAAAAGTGCAGCGGAAACTTTTTAAATTATTTTTTTATTCTTTCAATATTTGATTACTAGAATAATTTAATAATAGTCTACTTCGAAAATCACAAATACTTTCCAAAATTCCAACTCACCAAGATTAACAAAAGTTTTAATTTCTTTTTATTGATTTTTATCTAAAACAAAGATTAATTTCAAAATAATAGCTTTTGTCCAACTAATCGTTTTCAGGCCCAACACCAAACCAATTTTATTTTCTAAATTTCAACTGTTTCATTTATTTTTTTGTGGCAACCAAATAATAACAACCAACTAAAAACATAACCAAACATACTAACAAAATTTAGTTGGAAATAGTAAAAACTTTTAAGCATTTTCCATCTGTTGTGCTTTTAGTTTTCAAACAAGAACTAACAAACTATACCAACAAAAAAAAAAGACGCAATCATAATCCAAACCAAAAAATAATAATTCTATCAACACACAAGATAAAATTTGTTTCATTGTGTAGATTACGTGTGTATGTGAAACAAATGAATTAGAATTAGAAAATAGAAGAGGAAAAAATTGTGTTTGTTGGATTGGGAAAATGGTTGGAAAAATTTTATGGAAATAAAATTAGAATGACCGGCATTAGTTGAACAGTTAACCACAGTATTTTATTTGAGTTTTTGATTTAAAAAGTTATTTTTGTTGGTGACAGAAAATTTGATAAGAAGATTATTGGGTTAGATGCTGGTTTAATTATGGGATATTATGAGTTTCTTTATCAGTTTGTAACACGCTGACCACATTTTATTTTGTTTTGCTACCGACAGATGGAGCATGCAAATGGTAATGGAACTATGTTTGGAAAATGGAAATCATAATATCTTTATAGATTTTTCTTTGTACAGCCTTCCACCCGATTCCACGCTAAACGTTGCTACAAAATATTCTAATTACTTTTTATATCAGTTTATGTTTATTAATTTTCCTTTTTTCAACCCACGATGTTTACTTTTAAAAAACTATTACATTCAAAAATGACATGAAATTAGTGTGTCAGTTGTTCTCAATTACTCTTTAATTGCGATTGCCACACCACTAATAAAAGTTTTCGTTTTCACTCTTTCCCAAAAAACAAATTTTAAACCCAAAATTAAAAAAAATATTTCATTTAAATTTTCAAAAATGAAAAAATGCAAAGAAATTTTAAATGATGATGCTGTATCGCAATGAAGTAACGAGACGTACAAATATAATATTGTTTGGGGTTTTCGATTTGAGTATTTTGATTTTTGGCTTTAAATCTTAAAGCTAGAGACTTATTATAGGTGCAAAATTTAATCACGCAATGATAAGTGATGAAACAGTAACGGAATAGTTTAATGTGAAAGAGAGTAGAAATGTCAAAGTAAATTAGGAACAACCTAAGCGTTCTAACAGCTGTTCTATCAGTACACTGGAGTTTAAGAAAATACCTCACAGGTTTTGGGGAGCTGATGGAAACAGAAACACCAACACACATTCTAAGGACTGAGAAGCTGACTGAACAACAATGAAAATTATTTTACTAACGAGCATATGGGCTACACACATTGCACCGTTACCATAGCCTGATCTTACTAAAGAAGACAGAGTTGGAGTAGGTGCTATAACATCTACCTAGGTTTGTAAATTATTTTTATATCAGTTTTAGTTAGTGCGAAATTTCTTATTGTTTGTGGCTGTTAAGTGGAAAATTTCAAGAGCTCAGATAACCAAAATCTGGTGATTGTTGAATAAATAATGTAAATAAACTAATTGTTACTGTTGCACCAAAATTAAAAAGGTGGTTGTTGAATAGTTCAAAATTTGTTGCATCAAAAATAAAAAGGTAGCTGTTGAATATGAATTCCAAAAAATCTTTCCTCCAAAATTAAATCGATGATTGTTGAATAATAAAATAAACACAATAGTTATTGCACTAAAATGAAATAAGTGATTATTGAATTACTCAAAAATTGTCGCAGTAAGCGTTAACAGATGATTATTGAATAATAATACCAAAAACTGTTTCACCAAAATTAGACATGTGATTGTTGCATAATTCAAAAATTATTGCTCCAGAAAAAAAGACACTGGCATGCACTTTGCACGATGTGTTCGATAACTGTACCGGAAGTGTGTCAAAAATCGACAAGTGCGTCAAAACAAAGAAATTTGCATAATTTTTGCTTAAAAAACGTTCATTTTAAGTGATTACGAATAGAAACATTGAATTTGAAGAAATCTTGATGGTCGGGATTGGTATGTGAGACTTAAAACTAGATTATTGCATTATAAGTTTGTCAAAAAATGTTGTCAAGTGTGTCAAAAGAAAGATTTTACTTCGGTTTATTTAGTTTTTTAACCCAATTTTTTGGGAAAAAATAAAATTAATTATTTGTATGACATGAAATTTTATTGTTATTATGACGTAAATGTGACATGAAAATTTTTGAATTTGTTATAGTTTTCGAAATTTTGAAAAAGTTTGTAGTTTTGGTTTTGAAATAATTTTTGCAATATTTTTAGAATTTTGGAAAAAGTTTAAATTTTTGGTTTTGTTATAATTTTTGCAATATTTTAGAATCTTGAAAAGAAATAGAATTTTTGAATTTGTGAATTTTATATATATATTTTTAGAATTTGGAAAAAGTTTCAAGTTTTGATTTTGTAAGAATATTTGGAATATTTTTAGAATTTAGAAAAATTTTAAATTTTTGATTTTATTATAATTTTTGAAATATTTTTAGAATTTTGGAAAAAGTTGAATTTTTTAATTTTTGGAATATTATTAGAATTTAGAAAAAGTTTAAATATTTGATTTTATTCAAATTTTTGGAATTTTTTGGAATTTTGAAAAAAGTTTCAATTTTTGATTTTGTTATAATTTTTGCAATATTTTCAGAATTTTTGAAAAAAGTTTAATCTTTGATTTTGTAATAATTTTTGACATATTTTGAAAAAGTTTGATTTTATTTAATTTTTACAATATTTTTGGAATTGAAATTGAAATTGTGAATATGAATTTGTGATTTTGTAATATTTTCTCGAAACGCTAAATGGAGAGGTTTTTGAGTAGTTTGCTGATTGTATCATCTTTTCACTAAATTATGTTAATTTATGATATGTTAAAATTTTCCGGCAACGTATTGATGTTTCGTGTTAGTTTTGTAATACATCTAAACAGAGATAAAATATACATGTACTTTAACAAAAAGTTATGTTTGATATACATCGCAGCCCAAAACTGAAAAAAATGTCCTCATAAAAGTTTTATACCGAAAACTATATCAAAATCCTTAACCAAAACCGAAGAGCTGTGAGATTTAAGCCCCTCCATGTTTTTACTTTATTTTTTTGATTGGTTGTAATTGCATTTAGATCAACGTAATCTTAACGAGCTATTAAAAAACGATTAATACAAAAATTGGTATAGATAATTTATGAAAAAGGTTGGCAAATCGGATCTAAAATATTCTGTGAAATCATTAAACTTCATCCTATCTCGAGAATTGAATCACCGTTTTATTGGCATAGCTCAAAATCAATGATTATAATATACTTTTTCTATACCTGCTATTCTTATGTAATGTTATGTTAGTTGAAACGCTAGGAATTCTAGGAAGAGAGACCGATCTGCGGGCAGCAAAAGCCACATTCATTAAAAATAAAATCGGAAGTTCAGGTGAATTTTTCAATCCTAAATACATTTCTTTTTGATACATCGCAGTTAAATTATTTAAAGTGCTGCTTCAAGGAAAAATCAGTTAATACACGATAATTTTTTTTATTAATTAGTTTAACGGCACTCAAAATAACAGAATGACGGTGAAGGAATGACGATGACAATAAATATTTTTTTAAAACGGAAATACGTATTCCACAATTTATTCGCTCTATCGAAATAATTTTTCTAAAATGAAACTGTTATACAACGGGATGTCTGGACAGGAAATGGGTGGACTATTTTTGAAGTTCTTGTTTGTCGGTTGTACTACATACCCATCACGATGGTGAAAGGTTTTGTGTTGACAGTTTGTATTTTTGTGACATTTCAAAACCATAATTTGTTTTATTGATAATTTGAATTGAGATTTGAAGCCGAAGAAAAAAAATATTTATGTGCATAAATATGACAGAACCAAAAAAAAAATATTTATATGCATAAATATGACAAAACCAAAAAAAAATCGAAAGCTTAAGTTTTTTAAGAAAAAAATAATGTTATCTGGACGTTTTGTGTTTTTATTTGCACATGCAGCGTTGGTATAGAAAAGGTTTATGATATATGAAATGCAAATAATTATTGACGCCTACAATCAACATTTGGTTTCATATACTGGTTTTGGAAGAAGACAACATTCAAGAAATAAATTAATGTAAGCCTTTTTTTTGAATTTTAATTTGTATAATTTTTATTTTTGTAGAACTAAAATATTTTTCTGTCTGTTAATTAAAAGATTTAATACATTTCAAAGTGATTCATAATAAGAGATTTCCAAGTGTAGTTTGTTTGTTACAAATTCAGTGTTCCGGTGTAATATTACAGTATTCATATATTTTTTTTTTTGAGCTTTCCGATCACGCGGTCTGGTTGTAGGTGTCTAGTGATCGGCACTTTACGGTAGCGTTTTTAATTTCATTTAAATTAGATCGATAAAAACATATGTTTAAGTATAAAGCTCTATAATAATGTTTTTATGACAACGATCTTTCTAATTTTTCTTAATCAAGACCAGAATCATCATAGTAAAATTTACATGTACTGATATTTTTGTAGAATATAAAAACGAACACACCAAGCATAATTTCTATAATTTAAAATTTTAGAAAAAGTGATTGCATACTCTGAATTATTATTTGGGACAAGGGCTCTAAATAATACACTTCAATCTTTTGTTGTATGGGTCTTACTATTGCACATTACGGTATTGTTTTTTAAACGAATTTAAAATCTTGAAAATTTTTGGAAATATTCAGCAATTCGCAGTAAAACAAATTATAATAATGTTTTATGACAACTTACACACCTAAACCTTAACACATTTCTTTAAAAAAAATTGTCTTAGTTAAAATCACCTTTTATGCAAAATCAGAGTAAAATTGATAATGTTTTTATGACAATTTCCCTTTCTAATTTTGTAACACCAGAATCAGAGTAAAATGACATATGTTGATATTTTTGTTGATTGTAAAAAGCGTTCAATAGATGGATCCGAAGACAGTATGAAACTTATTTGTCTTAAAAATTATTTCAACATTAGTTTCTCAAAAGCTAAAACTTTTTTCTAAATGTTATGTTTTAACAAATTTTGTTTACAGTCATGTATATTAGATTCATTTCATATTAAAATTTAAAGGTGAGTTTATGTTAAACGAGTCACCATAAGTTTATATTATGTGGAAAACATAAGATCAAAACATTTTTTTGAGGTTATGTCTACTAGGTTCAGAGCAATAAAGAAAGTGGTAATCGCTATTTTTTTTCACGAACAGCGATCTACGGCATCGCTTTGATGATATAGTCTATATAACATAAACATATCTTACCTTGTAAATCTTTTAAGACATTGTCCATTACTCTTTGAAAGGTAGATGGGACATTTTTCAGCCCAAAGGGTACATATACGTATTCAAAATGAACATTTTCAGCTGTGAATGTAGTTTATGGAATATCGTGAGGTCTCACTTCAATTTGTGAAACCCAGAAACTAAATCAAGTGTTGTAAAGTACATACACTTTCCAAATTTATCCAATATCTCTGTGATATTAGCAAAAGAGCAACTATCATCTATTGTTTTTTCGTTTAATTTTCTGAAGTCGATTACAAGTCGCCATTTCTTTTCCCGCTCAAATCTATGTTCTTTGGCACTATCCAAATGACAGCCCAATCATGTGAATTACCATGCATACACTTATCCATACATCAATATTTCATTAGCTGCTCCGGTCATTTACGGATTGCTCTAAGGAAGGTGATTGAAATATTTCCATTTTCTAAAATTTCGTCGACATCGTTGTTATAACTGGATCTGGGATCCAGTTATTTCCAAGGATATAAATTACGTGAGTATCTATACATTACTCTAAAAATGAAATCACTGCGGCCTTCACCCGAAAAAAATCTCCAATGAAAAACAGCTAACTTACATGACCATTATGGTCGCAAAGAAAAGCAATTCAATAATAAAAATAAATTAAAAGGATTTGATAAACAGAATTATATAATAAAAAAGGTAACTTGTCTTAATATTATTGTTAGTAGTGGTAATATGTCCGCAATTTTCATCCGGGTATGTTGCCAAGGTTATCTCTCAATATCCGGTTATTGTAGTTCCAATTAATCTATACAACAACTAATGCCATTCATGCCATAACTGGTAATTCCATGAAAGTATATATAATTGATGTTTTTCGCATAAAATTCTGGTTCAGCCCAACAGATTCGTATCCAAAACAGATTTGTCCTTCTTTTGTACAAATCGAATAAATATTGCAAACAAGTATTATAAATATTGCAAATAATTGAATTTTTTTATTTTACTGATTTTTTTGTTATTTTTAGCTTATACACTGGTATATATATACATAAATGTTTAATTTTTTTTCTAACTATTTTGTTTTTAGTTATTAATTAACGCGATTGATATTTTTGCCAGTTCTTTTTTTTTATTTTTATTTCTAACGCCGCATTCAGAAATACAAAGGTGTATGTCTTAAACATTGCCCATTTGTAACACGATCACTGAGAACTTTTTTTTCTAGAATTTATAAACTTTAAATTGATCAATCACGAGTTAAGGTAAGCAAAGCACATTTCATTATTTTTTTTAGAATAATTACCGACTGGCTAACAACTTTAATTCTTTCGATGTGCAAACCGTACTAACTAAAAATATCAACCGATTTTTGTATTGATGTAAAATCAAACAACAACTGACTTAAAATTAAGCAATATGCTGATATTAATAACAATATTTTTAGTACTAAGAAAGAAAAAAGCTGATTCATTGTCATTATGTCTCTTTCATTCTATCATCGAAACGTACAACAAGTTTTTGTTGAAGCATTAAAGCAAGAGAATATGTCTGTTTCATTTTTTTCTCATTTAAATGTATAACAGAAAAAAACTTTAGAAAGGAAAGTTATATGATTACGTTTAATATGATATATTTTTTTTTATAAAATGCAATGTGCGTCATCATTTCATTATTCCTTTATTTTCGTTTGATAAAAAAATTGAAATAGTAATGTATATTAGGTTATATACATTAAAATGAAAACAAAATATAAACACAATGATATCAGTAAATAATGAGTTTAGGAAAATTACACGCTGGACGATAAAAGATTCATCACATTTGCAACTGATTATTTAGATACATGTTAAACAAAACTTATGTAACGCGAAGCAGGTAATATTATAGTTGGAAAATGAGGAATATAGGGTGAGTTATCAGGATGCCGGCCTTTGCTGGTAATGCAGTCGATCTAACTATCTGACCTGTCAAGTTCCGACTTCCCGACAACCCACCTCAATTCCACAAACGTCACCTGGCGGAATTCGTGATCACAACATCGTCTATGAAATCGAAGAGTATGTGCGTCTGGATATAAATGCGTCTGGAATTTTTAAAGCGTTTATTAAGTCAGTTACCTTTTCGATTGTAGTCATTTTTATAGTTTTGAAATTATTAGCAACATTAAAAACGGAATAAATTTTATTAAAAATATTAGTTTTGTGATTAATATTATTTAAAGCATGATTTGTTTAAATATTATGATTTTCTATTAATGAATTCCTCGTAAATTTATTTTTGTGAATTTAATTTTGTTATTTTCATAAATAAATTTTTTTTTTGTTAAAACTGTATTTACTTGGATATGATTTTTAAATCAATTTTTATTTATTTCATTTATATTTCTGTTAACTTTTGAGTTTTCTTTTATTTTACTTTCAAACGCACGTTTCCGGTCTAAACACACCTTTTGTTAAAGTAAATGACCATCCATATTTCTGTTTTTGCAAACTTCTTGTTTTTTTCGGATACTCTTCGAGTATTTAAAGAGTCTAAGTAATAATTATTTTATACTTAGTAAGGGTAAAAATTTTCAAAAATTTTTGAGAAAAATCCTTTATGCACGGTGGTCATTCAAAGCCGTACTTCACGATTTATACTGACTATCTTGATATTTAAATGCCATATTTATTGTTAATTATTCATTAGTTGCAATTAATTCCAATCTCAACCAGGAAAATTTAGTTTTCAATAAATTGCAACGTGACTTTGACGTTGTGAGAACCTTTTCAATTTTTAATAATACACTGAACGTCGTAAGATTATCGCGGACTACTGACTTATGTTGACCAATTTTAGTGTTTATATTTTGATGCAAAATTATAAACTCAAATAGATATGTGTGAATGTACACATGACAACAACACTGAGAAGACAAGAGAGCAGATGAAATGTCAATAAAATAAAAATTTGAGCATGAATTAAATATTTTTGGATTCATTTATAAGTATAATAAACAACCCAAGACAGCGTCAGTTCAAAAATTTACCAAATTGCATATTTAAAATATTTGTTCCATTTATTAGTAGAACATCTTCAAAAAACGAAAACTGAGCCAATGTAAATTGAAGTCTAAGTACAACCCGCATCTTTGGTTTCACAATATTTATGTTCGATTTATAAAAAATATAAATCACCTAATAAAACACTCAGTCACATCACATTAAGTCGTTAGAGTTGCAAAAGCATTAAAATTAATTAAACTCATTTTTGTCAGACAACATTGAAATAAGACTCTAAAACATATAAAATCACCCCTTATATTTATTAGGAATTTTATTAATATTATTATGATTATTACTACAATTAAACAATTTTAGTTAAAATTAAACAAAAAATTACTCCATTCTCCAAAACCCTTTAAAAGAAAAATTAAATGATGTTTAATTTAAATTTTAAACCATCCTTAACCACCTTAAATTTTCTCATCCTACTACTTGTAGTAGCCTGCTTTATTGTGTTTTTAGCTTTAACGCCAAAAAAAAGGATTATATAAAATTATTTTGTGTAAAATGATCTGTGACTAAAAGACTTCAATTTATTTTTGTTGTCGAAAGTGTGTTGTAATTGATACACAACAGAATGATACAACTGGATTAGTGTTATTAAGGGAAAAGGGTTGTTTGTATTCATTTAGGTATTATTAAAACAATATAGATGAATAATGGACAGAAAAACAAAAATTAAATCAAAGAAACATATTTATTTGATTAATGTGATTGTAATTAATTTTGGGCAAGGGTGTTGTATTTAGAACGGAATTGATTAGGTTTACATACTTAAAAGCTGCACTGACGTAAGGAATAACCTTTTATAATTATTGCCGATTAGCTAAACTAATAAATCAAAATTGTGTTCCATTTTTTTTTCATTCGGGCAAAGTTGTCGGACTGTGGTTGCTTAAAAAAAATAAACATACAAATTCCAATAAAAGTTTTGATTTATTATCTGGATGACTTTTTTGTTTTTATTGAAATTAAAAGTGGATAAATTATTGGGTGATGACCATGGAAAATGTGCTTTATTTAATTTGATTAATTATCGTTACTAGAATATCCTATTAAACCCTCACCACTTCTTACCTAAATATGCTTCCCAAATTGTATTACCGATAAGATTAGATTATCTTAGCATAATATATTGAACAAATTACTAAATCAAACCCACTACAAAATCCCTCGATCTAAAACAACATAATAAATCAATCAATTCAATTAATGTTTAATTATACAGAGAACATTATAGAGATTAACAATAAAAACAACCTTAACATACTAAATAATTTAATTTACGATTCCTACTTACGTATTTGATTCATTTCAATTTAATTTTTTATTTTCGTATTTCAATGTTTCAGATTTATTTATTAAGAGAAGAAAAAGCAACAAATTCGTAGTAGATCTACAGGAAAAATTTTCACATAAAAATATCTCAAAATCCATAAGATTTAAATTTTCGTTTGTTTGAGTTTGATTAAAAATTTTCGTTTGAAGTTTTTCCATTCCTTTTGACCATCCAATCGATTTACATAATATATTATTATGTCCAGTTTAGAAATTCTTTTGAGAAAAATATTTTTAGTATTTGTTTTTATATGTAAGTGCATCAAATTCCAAGATGAACAGTTTTTTGTATTTTTTTTGGTTCATAATCTAAACAAAAATATATAATAAACGGAAAATTATTTTTAAGTTTTACATTTCAGTTGAAGTATTGAAAATGTAAACAATAAATTGAGTTCTAAATAAATAAATTTATTATTAAGATTCATATTAACACGGATTGTGTCCACCTGGTTTTTTGTTTAGATTATAAAAATTTAATAAAAGCTAAACAAAAAAATTAAAAAATCAGTATATGTGTGGTCGGAATTGTTTAAAATTATTAATCAACTGTGAAATTATGTAGGAAGTTCACTCTTAATCACTTTCAATATTTTGTTGGTTAGCACAATATGTTTTGAAATTCCAAAGAGTAATATAATTTCTCGATTCTCTTTCCTCCACTTTAACGTTTATATTTAACCACAACTATCAATAATAAAACACATTTTCCCTTGATGTGTTTTTCTCGTTCATTTTCACCAAAAAATAAAGAAAACAAGGAAAAGGAAAATTTAAATAAAACTCAATCTTTTGAATCGAAATATGTTTACATAACATTAAGTTTTGGCATATTCGGACGATAAAGATAAGATAAATGAGCTTTTCTTTAGATGTTTTTTGTTGGTTTTGATAATAGCATGAGACTAGGAAATCCATAGAATAATAATACAAAATACGATTTATTTTTTAAAGTTATGTTTTAGTTTGATATATTGCGTTTTTCAAAGTATGTGTCTATATTCAGAGATGTATTTTCTTTTGTATTTCATTGAAACGTTGGACCATAAAATCTTATTAGACTTGACTAAAACCAAAAGCTACGGAAGTTAAATTTCGCATTATTAAAAGCACCAGTATTTTATTTACACTATTTGTTGAACAAAATATCGGGTTACATTTACAAGTAATTTATCGCTGTTTAAAGTATCGCTTTTTGTCTTAAACTAGCATCCGCAATCATATTTTTTGTTTTATATTATATGATCCTGACTGCTTATGTTTTTTATGTTACTTTCTACATTGAAGAAAGACAAGATATAGTATGCTCTGCAATTAATGCTGTCGTTGACATTGTGATAACCGAGGCATTATCGTCCGTTTGACTATACGCACCGAACAGAATCTAATTCTCCTTTATAGTATCACACTGAACTGTAAATGGCTTCGAAATATCAGGGTTGGCTAGCAAGTGAGCTGATGTTACTGCTTTCGTGATAGCCAAGAAATCTACATCAGCTTCGTCCGTCAACTGATTTTTCTTGTGTGGTTTTTGCTAATCAGTGACAGGCGTTATGAGTGACGCAAACTCATGAATGAACCTTCTGTAGTAGCCGAACATATTCAAGAGTCGTCGAGCTTGATGCCCTGAAGTCGGCATCGAGAACCCTGCAATCCCTGTCACTTTATCTTTATCTATTCGGATACCATCCTGACCGATGACGTATCCAAGATATTTAACTTCAGCTAAGAGGAACATTTTTCTATATTAATTGTGCGATTCGCTAGCTTTAGATGCTTATAAGCGTTTAAATGCTTATAGCCACTTTTGGAAGTTTATGGTTTAGTTTACTTTATATGATTCCAGGCAAAATCGTATCTTACCCAGATTTCTGACTTACACTACCGGTGAGCTTCAGGAATTTTTTGAAATATCATCACCGCGAAGACAACATCTGGTCCAACTTCTCTCCCATTAATTTCTCGACAGCTGATGATGTTATGGATAATGTCTTTGTTTTATAGGACGTGCAAAAGTGGTGCCGATGACGTGTTTCAACTAATTAGTTTTCTCAAATCCAAGCTTCAAGAAGGACAGCAGAAGTTAGTTGGATAGCATCTTCCGTTCAGCCGTTGTTGTTCAACTGTCAGACTGAATAATGAAGGTTCAACCATTCCTATCGCAAGACGTTGTAGTGAAGACTTATATAAGATAAGGTTCGAAGAAGCCGATACCAAAGCTACCATCTACCAGCAATTCAATGATTTTTTTGATTCCCAGAAAGGAAATAATATGCTTGTAGTAAAATACACATGGCTCGCTTGACCGGTACCATCTGCGGTGTTAATAAGTTCATGAGACAAGGTAAAATGTTAAGGAGTGGTAAGAATTTCATTAGTAAATGAACCACCAATGGCACTTATCGAAGCACTGCTGTGAAGAAGTTCTTACCGCTTATTATTGAGAATTTCATCTCCAGAGTTTCAAAATTTCAAACAGACAAGAAAAAAGTTTTCAGTGAGCGACGTATTTTTCTATAATTCATTATAATCCATTGGTTGGATGCGTATGATGATAGCTTGTACCTATGAATTGTTTCTTTTCGTTGACATTTTCTTGTCGCCAGGCTTACTGAAGGCACAGGTAAGGTGATTTGATGATGTTTAAAATTGAATTGCTGGATGCTGTGAAGCTGGATCACGTTTTAGTTTTTGACACTGGGTTGGGATTAGTTCTGAGAGTGAAAGTCTTTTTTGACCGCACTCTCTTTTACGTTTAAACAGCAATGCTCGCACTTAAGCAGGTATCGTCTTTCTCGCATCCAAAGTAGAAGATTTTGAGTGACTAGTACATTGCTTGAAACTATACCCTGGTTTATTGGAACTCCAGCATTTTGTCATTGCTTTACCATAACTTGGAGTTTCTTGCATCGAGTATAAGTTACTTTTGAAAATGGTGAAATTTGCCAGCATCTTCAGCAGTTCATCTTCTAACGGTTCCTCTTTTTTACACCCTTCAGAAATATCTGGTTTAAAGAAGAAATTACGAGGTTCCGTCGACGGAACGTAGTTTTTCGCGGTGTCAACATTACTCGCAGAGATGATCAACAGAGACTACTTGGACCTATAATAATTTCTTGATATCAATTTTCAGCAAGCAAAACTGGATCTACTATGCAAATTAATACCAGTTTATTCACAAAAAATGTGACTATTGATAGGTTGTTGTAATTTAACAAAGCTTGGCAACCACTAAGTACTCAAATCGCATTCGTTTACCTTTCCAAAAGCTTACTACGTAAAACAATTTTGAAAATTGTCAATTGGAAATTTTGGAAATTTTCAAACCTACTCCTAATCCCTAGCTGAGCATGGTATCTTTGGATATTCAGAGACATTAATTTATAATTTATTATAATTAACACTAAACATGCCTAACTTTAAATAAAAAAAAAATTGAAAAAGTTGGTTAACATTTTCTAAAATGGCTGCTTAATACTTGTTCAGAATCATCACAATCTGAAAAGATTGATCTCAAATTAAGTGCGTAAAAAATTTTTTGTGAAGGTAATGAAAACACACACAAAAAGCAATGGGCATTTTGGATTGAATTAAGTTTAGTGATTTAAAAAAATTATCGTATTTTTTGATATTTTTTGTTTGCCTTGTTTCATGTCGGTTTACTGATATTTAAATTTAGTTTTGTATAATTTTAAGAATAAATACGGCAAATTAATATTGTTTTGAATATGTATGTCAAATATTTAAATTTTTTGATTCTAATTTTTTTTTTCATTTAAATTATCATTAAGAAAATGACGACAAAATGGACGCATCGTTTACAAAGGCAATCACACACATACATTTTAAATTTGCAACTTAAAAATACGACCGCTGTCTTCAATTGTCATATCATAATGACGTTCCTTAAGAAATTAGATTATGTCTGAGTTTCTATATAGCCTACACCAGTCTCGCTCACACTGGATCGTATTGAAAAATCATTCTCTTTATATCTTTATATCCGTCCAATTTATCCATCTGGTTTTTAATTTATCCGGCTGTTTGGCTTACATTGTAAGCGAATGCTATATGTTGTTTAAGGAATGTTTGGGAAATTTTTTAAATAGAATTTAACAATTTAAATTTATAATTCTAAGTTTATTTTTATTTTTGCTATAATTATTATTATTATTTTATTGCTATTACTTTGAGCTGATCAGTTGCAATAACACTTCAACCTTTAAGTTTATTGTGGCCTGTTTGTTTTTTTATTCAGTCGTCACCCACACTAGGTTGTTCAACTGCTCTAGTAATGGTCCATTACTGGCAACCAGTAACGCAGTAATGGCCGAGTACTGGCAACCATGACTGGGCCATAAACATAATTTTACTGGATGATAACTTCGGACATCAAATGGCTGCCATTCATGGGACAGAGAAAAAAAACAGCAATGGCCCATACAAGGTTGTACAGTTGGTCTAGTAACGGACCAATAATGATGACCAGTATTGTAGCAATGGCCAAGTACTGACAACCATGACTGCCAGTACTCGTCCATTGAAATAATATTTTCATATGTAAATTTAAATAAATTATTTACAAAATAATTAAAATAAAATAGAAAAAATAATATTTAAAACAGATACCAACATTTTCAATATTATCACAGCCTTTCAGCCGAAAAGCCATTCTGTCAATTTTTGAATTAAATTTTTTGTTCTGTTTGTAAATCAGCATATTTATTGTATGCAAGAGAAAATTATTTTTTAAAAATAATTTTTGTTGAAATAAATAAATATATTAGTCCCTGGGCCCACGCCGATTTCATGTGATGATTACCACATATTTTATACTTCGTGAGGCGCCTTTCCTTGACGAGTCTGAAAACTTTTGTTCTGCCATATTTCCCAAATCGGCCGCTTTTTCGTTCGGCAAGCTCCAAAAAATGCGGTTTGCCCGCGATCTTGAAAATTTGCTACCACATTTATTTTGACTGTGGTGGTTGGAATTTTGTTTTAAAACACGAGGGTAAGCTTGTCCGGCCAAAATGTGTCTGCTATTGTCGAGTCCAATATTGGTATGTTTGGGTCAAATTGTTCGGACTCGTTAATTAAGGGCGCCTCACGAAGTATAAAATATGTGGTAATCATCACATGAAATCGGCGTGGGCCCAGGGACCAAATGACATAGATCGGAAAATTCATGGCTGCAGTACTGGCCCAATAACAATAGTCAATTAATGTTAACCATTAACATGCCATTGATTGGCCATTTAATGTAAGGTGTGCTTGCTATTTTCTATAAACTATATAGATTGGCCAATTTATGGTTCCTGTAATGGCTTAATAACAATTGCCAGGTTCTGTCTACCTTCCATGGGCCAACACCTAGCCGTTCAAAGGTAACTATATACTGGCTCTTTTCTGTTAACCATAGAACGGCCGATGAATGGTTCTAGTACTGGCCCAATAACAACAGCTAAGTACAGTTAACCTTTAATGTGCCAGTGCTTGGCCGTATTTCAAAGTCCGGCAAACCCTGTTTGGGCATCAATGCCGCTACTGGTTGTTATTTGTGATCCGTGTTAAGACTTTAATTGAAATCAATTAGCCTAATTGGAGTTACGTCTTTTAGTAGTTTAAGTATTAGCATCCACAGTCAAGTTGGTTGTATCTAAGTCATAGTTCAGGACAGTGGTATAGATAATAAAACTAGTAAAGTGTACTAGACCCTCTGAGGGTAATTTAACGTTTAGTACCTCTTCCCATTTTCGTATTGCGCTCCTGAACGATTTCTTGGTCATGTCGAACGATTTCGCTAAAGCCATTGGTAATATCATTTCCTTGTATATAACTAAGTGCCCACACAAGCATGACACTATCATTACAGGAAAATGATTATGGATTTTGTTAGGATTCCTATGTTAGTTTTGAGTCAACAAAATAATTGCCTTTTTTGCCATCGGAGTTTTTTTCCTTGATATATGTCATTGATTAAACCGTCTAGAGAATATAAACAGTAAAAAATTACGGTTTATATTAGATTGATATATCTCGTTTTATCCAACAAATTTGTTTGCAACATGCACTATCTCTACAACTCAAATTTGTTACACGCTCTTGTGGAAATTGACTGCTGTGTAATTGGCGCAGCTAGAATCTTACGATTCAAAAAAGTGAAAAAAAAAATTCAATATATTTTTATCAATTTTTGGTGGCTTTTGAACATTTCAATGAATGTATACAAAAATTACTACAACACACAAATTTGTACTGAATTTAGAACCCATTTCAAACGAAGCGACTTGGTTTAAAAGTTATTTAAAGAATTAGCCGCGTTTGATATTTTTATAGTTTAGTTCGACGAAAAATAGCAACAAAAATTTTTTTAATAGAGATTGAATAGTAAAATATGGAGGGGCTGAAAGCTCACAGCTCTGAGATACAAGAATTCGGTCTGGGTTAAGGATTTTGATATAGTTTTCGGCAAAAAACTTTTATGAGGACATGGTTTTTAGTTTTGGGCAGCGATGTATATCAAATATAACTTTTTGTTAAAGTGCATGTATTTTTTATTTCAGTTTAGATATAATTTACAAAACTAATACGAAACATCAATACGTTGTCGGAAAATTATAACAGATCATAAATTAACATAATTTAGTGAAAAGATTATACAATCAGCAAACTACTCAAAAACCTCTCATTTAGCGTTTCGAGAAAATATTTCAAAATCACGAATTTATATTTCTTTCAAAATTCCTAAAGTATTGTAAAAATTAAATAAAATCAAAAATTCAAACTTTTTTCAAACAAAATTCTAAAAATATTTAAAAAATTATTACAAAATCTAGGATTAAATTTTTTGTCAAAAATTCTAAAAATATTGCAAAAATTATAACAAAATCAAAAATTGTAACTTTTACCAAAATTATAAAAATTATAATAAAATCAAAAATTTAAAATTTTTCAAAATTCTAAAAATATTCCAAAAATTCTTACAAAATCAAAAATTGAAATTATTTTAAAATTCTAAAAGTATTTCTAAAAGTTATAAAATAAAATCAAAAATTTAAACTTTTTCTTAATTCTAATAATATTCCAAAACTTTTTCCAAAATTCTAAAAATATTGCAAAAATTATAACAATATCAAAAATTGAAATTTTTTCCAAAATTATAATAAAATCAAAAATTTAAAATTTTTCAAAATTCTAAAAAAAATCCAAAAATTCTTACGAAATAAAAATTTGAAACTTTTTTCAAAATTCTAAAAATATATAAAAAATTCAAAATTTTTTTTTTTCAAAATTCTAAAAATATTCCAAAAATTAGAATTAAATCAAATATTTAAACTTTTTCTAAATTCTAATAATATTCCAAAAATTCTTAAAAATTCAAACTTTTTCCAAAATTCTAAGAATATTGTAAAAATTATAATAATATCAAAAATTGAAACTTTTTCCAAAATTATAATAAAATCAAACATTTAAAATTTTTCAAAATTCTAAAAATATCCCAAAAATTCTTAAAACTCAAAAATTGAAACTTTTTTCAAAATTCTAATATTATTTCAAAATTTCTTAATTCACAAACTCAAAAATTCAAACTTTTTCCAAAATTCTAAATATATTGCAAAAATTAGAATAAAATCAACAATCGAACTTTTTCTAAATTCTAAAAATATTCCAAAAATTCTTAAAAATTCAAAAATTCAAACTTTTTCCAAAACTCTAATAATATTGCAAAAATTATAACATTTTCAAAAATTGAAACTTTTTCCAAAAGTATAAAAATTATAATAAAATCAAAAATTTATAATTTTTCAAAATTCTAAAAATATTCCAAAAATTCTTACAAAATCAAAAATTGAAAATTTTTCAAAATTCAATGTTCAAATATATTTACGTAAACAAACAGCTAAATTTTTTTTTCCAAAAAATTATCTAAAAAAATAAATGAAATCATTTTTTTGACACACTTGACAATCTTTATTTGACAAACTTATAATGCAATAAAATTCTCAATAATAATAATTTCATGTTCATTCACTTCATTTCATACAGATTAATTTTATTTTTTTCTAAAAAAATAAATGAAAATCATTCTTTTGACTTGACCTTATTATTTTAACTAACTTATAATTCTCAATAATAATAAATTTCAAAATTTCATGTCGTACAAATGATTAATTTTATTTTTCCAAAAAATTGGGTAAAAAAATAAATGAAAATCTTTCTTTTGACACAGTTGACATCATTTTTTTGACAAACTTATAATGCCAGCCGGCAGACAGATAAACATTTTTTAGAATCAGTAGGTTCTAAAACGTAGAGAAATGCCAAAAAAGTAGGGGTAAAAATTTCACTTTTAGCTCATGAATGTAATACTTAGGTCTTTCAGACCGAAGTAATTAATTCTTAAATATTAAATAATTAATAATAAGAGAGTAACAGAATAAATAATAAGAGAATAAAATTTTTAATAAATGAAATATTTTTATTAACATGTTTGGAACCGAACTGAATAATAAATTTATTTAGAACAAATTTTTCATTAAATTGAATTTATCCACTAGATTAACATTTGATTGGTAGTTTTCATATGCAAATTTTCCAAAGATATTTTTAATAAAAAATCAAAGTGAGTGGTTACAAACTCATCAATACACCTAAACTCATCATCTCTCTAGTATTCATTTTTTTGAAAACCTTATTATAATGATCTCACCACCCATTTGATTAAGAATTAGTGCGAGTGTAAAATTTTCTAAAGAAAAGGACCAACCCAATGATAATTTGATATGTCTGAATTTAGTTTAAGGAAATAATTTTTACCACAAAATTGTTATTTTAGTTTTTAGTTTTTTGTTCGATTTTAATGAAAGTGTGTTAATTAAGATTATTTGTTATATATTTATTTTGTTATTATTTCTTTTTTATCATCCATTATAATCAACATTCATGAAATTTCTTAAAGCCATGTTTAAACGCTAGGATTTTTTGTCCTCTTTTTACTATATTAAACCGTATATCTAAATTTATTTAAATTTTATCTTAGTGAGTTTGTGCTATGTTACACTTAAACCTAGTTGATAAGTTAATCTTTCGGTAACACTAGACAAGGTAATATCATTTAATTTTCTCTGTATGATAATCTTTAAAACAAAATGAAAACAAATTTTCAAGTTAAAATTATAATCCACATAATATATTTATGTATAAATTTTACAATACAATTTTTATCCTATTTACACTTTTATAAATTAACATATTCTAGTCACAAGGATACAATGATTTATTTTACGAAAATCCTTAATCAAAATAATTTTAATAGGACAAACAACCAATTATTACAATAAACCAAAATTTTATTTTATTGAGATTTATTACAAAAGCCAATTTTATAGAGATTTAAAGGATTTATTTACTTTTAACTTTATTTATTTAAAAAAGGACATCCACCCTATGTTAATTTAAGCATATAAGTGCATACGTGTATAATGTTACATATTCATCATTTATTTTAAATTTATCTCAAAAAACTATCAAGAATAATCCTATTATTTATATCATTTATCAAAACAAAAGGATTGTTGAAAAGGGATACAATTTGGAGTCGAAAACGATTAGAAGACAATTAAAATTAAATTTTCCAGTAACTGAAGTGTGAAAAGTTGGATTGTGGGGAATCATACATTACACGCTAAAGAATTGAAGAGTATTTTTCATAATATTAACTTGCATAAATTCAATTGATTCTTTCGATAAAAAAACTTATTTAATAATTTCAAATCCATACTGAATCATGTCAATCATACACATAATTTCAATTCATTTAAAATGTAGATATAATAGAAAAAAAAAATAAACACAACAGGATCAACCCTTCTCCTTTATTCATCTAAAAAATCCAATATTCAATTCAAAACCGAAATTTTCAATATAATAAAATTTATTCATTTGGAAATTTCCTTTTTTTTCATTTTATATATTTGTTTATTTTTCATATGATTGTGATCTTAACATGTCAAAATTATTTCTTCTTCTTCATTGAAATATTTCTCAATTTTCCAAGAAAATCCAACAAAAAATAACAGTAAAAATTTGAATAAATATACTTTTCTCTCTTGACATAATTGAACATTTTTATTGAATTATGATTTTTATCTATCTTGTTTTCTATTTCTAGGAGTTGGAGTGAATAATAGCAGTAGTCCAATAAAGAAACCGTTAATCGGTGCATCGTCACCCAATTCATGTCCAGTATGTGGAATTCAAATATCATTGAATGAGCTTGAAACACATTTTTTATCTGAATTAGATCGTTTGTATAAACTTAGTACCGGTAATGAACGACAGAAAATTAAACAAAGCTTAGGATTAAATTCGAATTTACATAGTAATAGTTTAAATGGAACTGGTGGAATGGAAATGCATCATTCGCATCATCATCACCATCAACAGGGTACACCTGATAGTCGATGGGAAACATTTCAAAGAATTCGAACTAATCGACAGGGACGATTGCGTGCAAAAACAAGAAAACGGAGAAGTGATAGTGAAAATGAATATATGGATATAAATGGAGTGATACCACCATCTCCAATTTGTCAAAACTGTCCTGTTTGTCATGGCCGATTACAACGAACACCCGAAGAAATAGCGCAACATATTGAGGACTGTTTACGAAAAAGTCGAACTCAAATCGTTCAAAATAATCAAAATAATAATAATAATAACTCAAATACCAATGACGAAGATGAGACAGTAGATGTTGAAAGCTATGGGGATGAAACTAGTAACGGAGCTATGAATATGACTCAATCAAGTATGTTACATCATAACAGCAATAACCTTAATATCAATAGTAATATAAATAATTTGGCAAAATTAGAACAACAAACAGCAAATATGCTAGCACATCATAATCACCTTCATCATCAACATCAACATCATCATAATCATATTCATTCACCTAATACTAATCGTGAGGAAAATACAATTTCTTCACTTAGCTCATCGTCATCATCGTCAACAACAACCATAGCAACAACACTACACACACCTTGGGAAACAACACCAACAATAATAACGACACAATCATCACGTAACAGTAATATTAATTTTAATAAAATAAATATTTGTAATAATACTAATAATCGTGTTATGCATACTACAGCGACAACACCAACTATATCACGTGCAACACCAACCAGTTCAACAAATCAACGAATTGATTTAGATTATGATGGTGATCAAGATGAAGAGGTGATTGTTGATAATACAGATGATGAGGAGAACACAACGGTGAAACGAATGCGACTTGAAAACAATAATAACAAAAATGATGGTGCTAAGGCTAACAGGTGAGATAATTAATTTACATTTTTAAAGATTTGCGTTCTTATGTTTGGGCTCTTTTACCTCTCATTATAAGATTAAGCATTTAATTTTTGGTCTCAGTTTGACTTCAAATGTTATATAGAACTTATTTATTTTGTCATGTAGTTCACTAATATTTACCAAACGATCAAACTTCAACCACAACAAAAATTTATGTCGTGCCTTTATTTGCTGAAATGTAATATTTAGTCACAACAATTGTCGTGCAGAAACATGACATTCCAAGTGCGTAATAAATACATTACGGTAAAATAATAATTCTATCATAATGTAAAAAAATAAATTGTAGTGAATATTTGTTCAAAATTAACCCAACATATACCGTAACCCATATAATTAATAAAAACATTTTATATTGTTTACAGTACCGAAGAAGCAACATCATCAGTTGAAATAGATTCAGCAACCGATCCAAATAATTTATCAAAACAACCACAAATCACAACTTCGCCTGATTCTTATGTAAGCACATCAGAAACAACCGAACCATCTTCAAAAGCACAAGTTTTGGAAGAACTTCGTGCTAGAATTAGAGAGTTAGAAGAATCACCGTTAAAAGGAGGCAGACATCATGATGAAACTAATTACAAATGTTATATATGTAAGGTTAGTTTTATTTTAGTATAACTCATATTATAGCTTGTATTAAGGAGAAGTATTGAATCCTTGAAACATTCAAATATTTAATTAAAATATAAAAATAGTATCTAGTAATTTATTTTAATTTTTTATTCCAGGAACCATTTAAAGCTCCAGTGATTTCTACATTATGTTGGCATGTGCATTGCAATGAATGTTGGATAACAATATCAGTAAGTAATTACATTTTCTTCTTCACAATTTTTACATATTTATAAAATAATAAAATATAATTTTTTCCCCATTTTCCAGGATATTAAAAAATCATGTCCCCAGTGTAAATTAATAACAACAACAAATGATTTAAAAAAAATTCAAGTATAGCAATACAGATTCTAGTAAAAATAAAAAAAAAAATCTTTTAATTAAATAAAAAATTTTCGTGCAATAATAAAATAAAAACTAATTGACTGGATTATCATCTTTTAAATTTTAAATGTAAATCTAATTCTTAAAAACATAATTTTAAAAATTCTAACGCTAACAATTCAAAAGTAGTTTAATAAAAACTACAAAAAAAACTCTGATTTCAAATAAATTATGTGGTATGAAATTATTAGATTATAAATAAAATTTATCCGTAAATAATATAATAATATAATTATTGTCTAATTTGTATTTAAATCAATTAATTTATATAATTATTTTAAAAAATTCTTTTAAATTAAATTAAAATGTACAGTTATTATTATTATAAATATTAAAATTTAAATGAAAGAAAAATGTTATTAAAAAATAAATAAATATTTAAATCGAAATTAACTATCTGTTGTTTTATAAATAACATGTTGAGATCCCGTAAAGAAAGGATGAAAAAGAAAAGGTAAGATGACAGAATATTTGATTTTTCGGGTTCTGAACTTTGAAAAATTAAAAACGGTACCCCGCATTGGTGAGACTTCGGTGTCCGTCCGAATTTCTATATAATCGATTTACTCACAAACTAGAAGTGCTATCAACTTGAAATTATACTTCTGAAGTTATACTTCCTTACGCTCGTTGTACACATTTTTATGGGGTGTTGGTCGAGAAACCGCGTCACGCTTTTTTTTATAATTGATTTGAAATTTCGTCTTTATCACCATAGAGCATAAGGTTGAAATTGTTTTTGACTAAGAAAACTAAGAAAGTCGACGATTATCCGCAAAAATTTTGTACAGCGTGTGTATAATGGTCCAACTTGAGAGATAGGATAGTTTTTATCTCGATTAAAAGCCTCAATATTTTTTAATTGCGAATTAAATGTTAAATATGGATCGTTCATAAGCAAACTTTTAGATGGCGGCGTAAATTAATTAGTTTACTGCCAAACCTGCTTTATCGACTTTTTAAAAATCCGTGTAGGAGGGAAGGAGAATAAATTCAAAAAAATTATATGGGGTTTCATACAAAACACAATTTTAATAATTTTACAAATTATCAGTTGTAATTTCCCAAGGACGGTGGTAATGCGAAATAATTATTTGCAAAAAATTTCGAAAGCAAGTATATTGATAAAAGCAAGAGGCCGTAGGCCGACGGCTTTTATCAATACCACTTGCTTGAGGAATTTTCCAAAAAAATATGAGAATTTATCAATGAACGAGGGGAATCTGTTTAGGAAATTTTGTGCCCTTTTTTATTTCTTTATATATTTTTTATGAATTATACGTTGGCTTACTGTGATATCAATTAATTATTTCAAAATTAAGCAGAAAATTTTTTGCCTTAGTTTTATTTTAATTTAGACCAATGAAATTCTCTAAAATGTAATGACATCATTCAATTTCATCAATAACATTTGAATTATACTAATAACAAATATTTATACGTCTGGCCTACTGGGATATTAAAAATTTAATAATAATTTTGGTATAATAATAAAAAAAAATCGATAGGATAGTTTTTATCTCAATTAAAAGTTTTAATTTTTTTTAATTGCGAATTAAAGGTTAAATGTGGTTCATAAACCATCTTTCAGATGGCGGCGTGAATTAATTAAGTGACACAACTTAATCATGGACTATTTAAGTGTGGGTGAGCGAATGGCCAAAGAAGTATAACTTCCACCGTCTGGTCCGACGCAGAACTTCCTTTTTTAAAGAATCGAGTTTGGTTTAGAAAAAACGAAAAAAGAAGTTTTCATTGAATTTTCGACTGCTTAGTTTTTGAGTTATTACCAAAAACTAGTGTTTTTTTGTCCCGCCTTAACTTCGAACATTACAAAAGAAAAAATTTAAAAAAATTCATGGGTGTAGAGATTTTGCTAAATCGAAACCAAATTTATTTGTTGTTGTTATAATTTCAAATTCATATTATAAACTTGTTTAGCCGGGTTTAAAATTTTATATTTTATTATTTTGTTTTTCCTCAATTTACCCCGTTTAATTGAATATAATTTTTATTATTAAATCTATATATTTCGGGCTAGGCCCATCTTCAGGATTATTAATAAAAATAATAAAAAATTATATCACAATAAGAAAAATAACATTTTGACATAAATTATATAAACAAAAAACGATATACAATTTAACATGAGTTACTATGTTATAATTAACTTAAAAAATGGTAATCAAGTGAAAAGCTTAAAGTTACTTTAAATTTTAGAACAATCGGATTAAATTAAAATAATTATTCGAAAAATCCTTCTTATCACTTTTAAAATTACAAATTGTTTCCTCATTTTTTATGATTTGGCACACCTCGTGTATCTGTAATTTAGTTTTATTTCTTTCCTTAGCCAAAATATGAACATCATCGAATTTAAATTCATGTTTATTTTCTATAGAATGTTTAGCAAGTGCAGAACAATTATTAGTGACTGAAGTTTTTTTAGAATCATATTTATGTTGATCCATACGAACACCTAATTTTTGAATTGTTTCACCAATATATGTTGTGTTACAGTTATTACAATCAACCTTATAAACAACACCACTATGTTGTTCTTTAGGTATTTTTGATTTTGAATTTGTAAAAATATAACTATTTTTATTTTTAGGCCTCATAGCCATTTTAATATTAGAAACAAACTGTGAACAAGAGCGAGAAAGTGTTTCGCTTAGACCAGGAACATAAGTTAATGATGCATATTTATTTAAATTTTCATTATTTGATACCATATTATTAGCTGTTTGATCAAGTGATAGATAATTATAACTATGACCCAATTGATTTAAATTAGTATTACGAACCTGACTAATCATTTTATCAATTAAACTTTTAGGGTAGTTATTAGTACGAAGTATGTTATAAATTATTTTTAAATTATCATTCCAAAAGTTTACATGGCTATGTCGAAATATTTTTCGAATAAAAGATTTAGCTACATTTAACTTCATATTACGTGGATGTGTAGAATAGTAATTTAATAATCGATTAGAAGCAATCTCTTTATGATACCAATTAGTTATAATCTTTCCATTATCCAAATGATGAATACTTAAATCCAAATAATTTAATATGCTATTTTGTTCAACTTCATATGTGAATCTGATTTTAGGATCATACGAATGCAATGCATCAAGGACCATTTGTATTTTATTTTCAGGAATAGATGTAATATGGTCATCAACATATGAATACCAAAAAAGTGGAGTAAAATCAATTTTAAGTAATGCTTGATTTATGACATCATCAAGAACACATTGTACCAAAATTGGTGCTAAACTAGACCCCATAAATAAACCATTCTTCATTTTCATAAATTTTTCTTCATATTTAAAGTAGTTACAATCAATCAAACAAAAACTTAAAAGATTCAGAAATTCTTTCTTAGGAATTTTTGTATTTGTACTAATGCATTCATCAAAATCTCTTTCAATTATTTTTAATGCCAATTGAGGTGAGATATTTGTAAAACAGTTAGTTACATCAAATGAAATCAATTTAAATTCTTCAGGAATATTTTGTTTGATAATTTTCTTAACAAATTGTGTAGAATTTTTTAAAGTATATTTAGAAGTAAACGAATCTCTCAAAACTCTTGACAGAAATCTAGCCAATTTATAACATGGAGAATTTATAGTAGAGATAACTGGACGTATATTTCTATTAGGTTTATGTATTTTAATTTGACCAAAAATACGAGGAGGAATTGAAATATAAGTTTTGAGATTCTTAGCCATTTCTTGTGTAATATATTGGTGCGTTTTATTATTCAATGTACTAATCAATCTATTATTTTTTCTTTCAAGTGTTGCCGTTGGATCAATACGTAATATCTCAAAACTCTCATCATCATTTAGTAATTGATTCATTTTATCTTCATAATCAGATAAGTTAGCAATAATTGTAATATTACCTTTATCACTTGTTGAAATGTGGATATCTGGATTTTCCTTTAAGAACTTAGTTGTTTTTTTCATTGCCATTAAGAGGAACTTATCAATACGATTAAATTTTGTTTTATTTTTTATATGATTTGTGATAATATAAGTCAAATGAGAACGCATTTGCTTACGTAAATGATCATCAGTATATTTTGAAATAATAAACTCTATGTCAGCAATTAATTCTAATGTTGGTATTTGTTTAATGGGAAGTGTAAATTTAGGACCCAAACTCAAAAGAATCATCATCTCCTTTGGTACATCTTTATCTGATATATTTTGAATAAATTTTTCATCTAAATTAATATTTTCCAATGTTTCTTGTTCAAGTTGTAAACGTACAAATTTAGTGTATAATTTTCTTATTGTGATATAATTTTTTATTATTTTTATTAATAATCCTGAAGATGGGCCTAGCCCGAAATATATAGATTTAATAATAAAAATTATATTCAATTAAACGGGGTAAATTGAGGAAAAACAAAATAATAAAATATAATTTCAAATGTTCATTGGAGGGAAGGGGGTTTAAAGTAGAAATTTTAAAAAAAATTATTTAAAATCATATGAAAGGTGAATTTTTTTGTAGTGCAAATCAGTTTTTTTGTAATTTTTGAGATCACAGTTTTAGACTTACTTTCAAAAATGTAAACATTTTTGGGGGTTTAAAGTTTTTGTTTTGGGGTTTAAAGTAGAAATTTTGAAAAATTATTTTTGATCATGGCATGTGGGGTGTCATGTGAAAGGTGATTTTTTTTGTCGTGCAAAACAGTATCTTTTGTAATTTTTGAGAGCACAGTTTTCGACTTATTTAAAAAATGTAGAATTTTTTTTTGTCCTCCTCCTATCTACGAACATTACAAAAGAAAAAATTTTAATAAATTCACGGGTGTAGGGATTTTACTAAATCGATACTAAAAGTTTTTATCTGAATAAAATAAACAGCTGTTAATTTTATTCAGTTTCGCGAATAAGCGGAACAGAATAAAACAATTTATTAGAATGTATTGAACTCTAGAATAGTTTTTTATTGTATTTTATAAATATTTTGATTGTACATATTGTATAAAAAATCAACAATAACATTTTCGCTCACATTTAAAGTTACGTATATAAAAAACAATAAATTCAAACTAAAGCGCATGTTTCTCTCTCGAACAATAAAAGAGGCAAATGGTACTACATATGATCTCATTTGAATTAAATTTCTAATGTGGAATAGATTAGTTATTTACATATATGATTGTTTTTGGTATAAAATTTGATATCTTTTATTGTAGAACATTTCATTTTCAAAATACAAAACAAAAGGTTTTGAAATTAAATAATATTCATTTAATTGTTTGGAATTAATGATACAAAAAAAATTATATTCATTTTGTTTTTTCTATTCGTCTTATTTGTTTTTTCTTATTTAATTTTAAAATATTTCAATTTAAATAAATTCATGCTACTCTGTCAAATGGATAAAAATTTTGCTCAAAAACTGAAATATATCATTAAATACTAACACAATAAAATACTATTAATATTAAAAATTAAATAAGAAATATTTATATTTTATACACAAATTGGGTTTCAAACAATAGTATATTATGATGCTAAGATGTAAAGCTAAAGATTTTGGACGTATGTGGATTTTGCAAATCGAGGCGCTAGCCGAGATTTGCACCCACATTAAGTCCAAAATAGCTTACGTCCGTACGTCATATACTATTTTTTATATGCCGCTAGCAAAATATTTTAAAAAAATTGTTTATTCTAAATCAAAGTTATAATTTTGAAATGAAAATATGTTGAACAAGTAACCATTGACAAAATATTTGTTATTTTTTTCAAAATAATTGTATAACCATGACAACAAATAATAACAATAATTTTAATTGGATAATAGAATTTTTAATTTAAAGGTTGCTTTGACAAATTGTTCTGTTTTTTATAGAATTTAAACAAACAAATGTTTTTTGCTTTTTTGGACGTAACTATGACAACAAAATATATGGTTAAAAAGTGACACTTTACGGCCGCAAATCACAGAAATTAAGTACCACTTTAATATGTAGGCGAATAAAAAATTATTTATATAACGTGCAAAAAGCAGGGTTTATCAATTTTTAACGCATCGTTTTGTATGGATTAGTTTATTTTATATGCGATGTATTCTAAATTTTTTAATAAGTATTCTAAATTTTATACAATTCTATACAATATGTATTCTAAATTTTATATAATTTCATAATAATTTTATTATATCTATTTGAAGCATATTGTGCAAATTTGCAAGAAAATATAATTCAATAAACACCAACCCAATATCCACCAACCCAATATTTTATCCTTCCGACAGAGTAACATGTATTAATTTAAATTGAATTATTTTAAAATTAATTGATAAATCAAATAAAAAGAATAGAAAAAAATTTATGGGGTTTATTTTATTTTTTGAATCATTAATTCCAACTATTAAATAAAGCTTATTCAATACCTATTTAAATATTTGTGTTTTTAAAATGAAATTACCTATAATGAAAGATATCAAATTTTAAACTATTGATAAAAAAACGATCATAAACAACTAATTTTTTCACATAGGAAATTTAATTCAAATGAAATTATAGTACCCTTTGCCTTTGTTATTGTTCGAGAGAAGAACATGCGCATTAGTTTGAATTTAGTGTTTTTATCTACATATTTAATTTTAAAGAGCGAAAATCTTGTTGTTTTTACAATTAAAAAATTTATAAAATACAACCAAAAAAATTTATTTATGAGGTCAATTCAAATTCAAAATCAAATTCGCGCAACAAAATAAAATTAACATTTGTTTATTTTATTCTGCTAGGACTAATAACGCAGACAATTTTAAAACAATTCTTGTAGTTAATGAAAGTTGTTAATTGTTGCAAAGACAATGAACATAATGTAGTATTGCCAAGCAAACACCTCAATGACTCATAAGAAAAGAATATACCTCGAACAAAGTAATAAATTTTTCGACCGGTTTCAGTTCCGGAACCGTTGTTTTAAAATAATTAAAAGTACAAGATTCTCTCAAATTGACAGGAAATATGATAAGCCTTTTTGGGGTGGGTGTAATTGATAGTTTGTTATGTTTTTTACTTTGAAAAAATTTTATTTTGCAAAAACTATAGACAAAAAGTGGAATTTTAAGTTATCACCCCTTTCCCCTCCTGTGTTTCGGGTTTGATAGACGGAAAGTTTTGAAAAAAATCATCCACTGAAGCATGATAAATAAGCTTTAAAGAATTTAACGGCAAATATAGCGAAGTGCTAAATGCTTATATAAGTGTATTTTTGGAGAGGTGGTGGAATGTAGGAATGGTGAAAAAAAGCTTTTTTGACCCAAATGAGTGGAATGCCATTTGAAAGAGCGCATGGAGGGTTTGCAGTTTTTTTGATTTGTATATTTTTTTTTCATCTACGTTTATGACGTCTCTGCATACTACTATTGGCATACGAGGTAATGTGTAATATATCATACCACTGTAGTGAGATATCAATAGTCAAGGATATATCCGGATGAACTGTATTCAGTCAACGGTAGTCAGTATTATTTTATGGAACGGTCGAGCCTATATGTGGGCTTTAATAATTGAAGAAGACAGTGCATGCATGATCAAGGAATATAATACTATATTTAAAAATGTTCATGAGGTGTTGATCTCAGATCGCATGTTGTTGTTGGGTATTGGTTCTAAAGGTATTTATGAGTTGTTGCGACACATATTGTAGTTCCTACTATACACCACATTTTATTACAAAAACAAAGAATTTTAAGTGCAAATTTATATCGCAAACTCAAGATTATAAAGATCCTCAAATTTATTATTATTAAAGGCACACAAAATAAAATAACTGAAAAAACAACAACAATTGCATACAAAATTTCCGTTATTTCAGTTGCTTCAGAAAAATCGAACACGGCTATTATTAAACTATTTTGGTTGTTTATACGTCCAAATTAGTGTAACGAATTTACTCGACTTTCCAAATACTCGGAGGTCGAGTATTTATTTTCTGAAATACACGGGCATTTGACAACGAAAGAATACATATCAAACCTCAGAAGTTTTGAAACAGTGGAGATGTTGGACTCGTTTACTTATGTTTTAGAGTTAAATACCCTAAAAGAAACATTTTTTGTCAATAAACGCACCATTAAAATTGAAATATTTCCATACAAAAATATATTTTGGGCAATTTGTTTAATAAATATTTTTAACCAGCAACATCAAAAATACTTGGTTTTGCTATTGTAAAACAATCAGTATTGAACGCGCCTAATTGCAACCAAATCAAAATTATAAACTTCTTTTAAGAACGCATTATTTTGTTTCTTGTATAGAAGATATACAAATTAGCAACAATAGCCACCAACCATCAATAGAAACAATTTCAATATCTTAAGGTCGGCGTCGAAGGCATTTCAGTTTATATATAGTTAATACTAATTTTTATATAAATTTGGGCTAACTTTAAAAGGGTGGAAGTCTCATTAATTATAATTCCACATCAGTCTTGTCTGAAAGCATCATCTCCGCATGATCATTTTTATCATTCCCTTCAATACTTCATCAAAAAACTATATTTTTTTTATTTTTGGACACAAGTACAGGA
The DNA here is from genome assembly GCA_963693315.1 of Diogma glabrata. NCBI lineage: Eukaryota > Metazoa > Arthropoda > Insecta > Diptera > Cylindrotomidae > Diogma > Diogma glabrata. The sequence continues at coordinate 36,027,204 of OY856187.1, read as the reverse complement.
TTATGGTTAAAACGTTAGTTTTATGATAAATTTTATGGCAATGTTCTGATAAAGTTACGACCAGTCGATAATACAACGAGTGGACATTAGATCAGCGCAAACTACAGAAACACCCACACCACCACACGACGCTTCAACTAAATTTTGTTATTTTAAATTTTAATATTCTAAATTAAAATATTAACACACGCATACTGACCAACAAGTTAAAGGATGACCCGATATAGGTTTGATAACAAAAATGGAAACATGATTCCTCCTGTGAAGCCCGTAGATGATTCTAGCCGTAGAGTTAAGGCGCCTCTGAAAGTCTGGAGACGCAAAAATAAGCTATTATGTACAGCCAGAGTAAACTTCAAGCCCATAGCAGATACTAGGAATAATAAGTCCATGCAATAAACGAAGCGTGACCTTAAGAAGTAAGTAAAAAGAAGTATAAAGCTTACACAGCGAGATAGTCACGCTTTGAATCACGCTAAAAATATAAGAATCTCAACCGAGCTTGCTATCAATAATAATCCAACATTTTTTATTTGAGACTGGAATGGAATAACGATTCCATTCAGTACCACAGGAGCATAAAAACAATAGTACCACAGGAGCATAAATACTAGACGGGTTTGTAGAATTGAAAACGATAGTTTTAAAATTAGCTGGGTTGAGGATTAAATTGTTCCGTTTATCCCAGTCTGAGATACGAAGCAGATCAAGGTTGATTTCAGCAATGCAGTGAAAAAGAGACGTTAGAGACAGAATTTAGCATCTGAACATCACCACCAAACAATTTACACAGAGAGTTATTGACTAATTGAGGCATTTATTGATAAACAAAGAGGAAAGCAGCTGGTCCAAAATGGAGCCATATGGGGGGCAATGTTTAAAATATTACACAAACTAGCACAGAGATCCTCAGACTATAATGAATGTGATTGGCCATCAAGGTAGTAAAAGATAAGGTTAAAGGCAATTTTTGAGAAGTCAAACAAGCTTTAAACTTTGTCATCCAATAGGCTCGGATCAATAGAGTCAAACGCTTAGTTAAAATCAAGCAGCAGCAAAATATAAGTTCTTTTCCTGTCATGTATTGGATAAAATAGTGTTCGTGATGTCTATAAGCGTACATTTTGTACTATAGTTAGTACGGAATCCAGATTGTTTATCATAAATCTATAAGGTACCATTCTACTTATTCAATAGTTTAGCGACAAACTTTGACAAGACAGGGACTGATTATAGGGGAACGTCCGTCTTAGAAGATTTGTTTTAGAATGCACAGGACCTTAGCTTGCTGCCATCCAACAGAACAGGTAGACGTCATAAAGATAGTATTACAAATACGAAGTAAGTGAAGCTGAATTCCAGGGCGGATCAACTTAAGTAAGTCTGAGGAGATGCCATTTAAGTCAATAACTTTAAAGAAAATTGATTTTAGATTTTGAGAACAATCAGCAAGGAAACTCCTTTCGCAGGGAGAACAAGATAAGAGACTCAGAAATAGATTCATGAAACCGCGGAACCACAGAAATGCTGGTAGCAGAGGTGAACGTATGGTTCAGAGAGTTGGGGTCATTAAGGGTTAAATTAGCAGAATAGTTTTTAGAATTGGACGCAGTTATTCTCTTGAGTTTACTACAACTGCTTAGAGGAGATGGTGAATTTGAACTTGCTTTCCTAAATAAATTGCGATAAATAAAGTAAGTTCTCCAATTGGATTCAGATCCGACCTGGCAATATGTCTTAAAGGCTAAATCACATCATCATTGCTGGTCTTCCCACCCTTATTTTGCCTTGTTGATTCCACTCTAGGGTCATTCTTGTAACATATTAGGCTGGTTTTCTCAGTGTGTCTCCTGTCCATCTCCGCTTCCTCTTTATTATATCGGACTCAATGCATATCTGCTCTTTTTGTCGTAGAAGTTCTTCTTTACTGATTTTATTAGGCCATATCAAATGCTTCTGGCCTAATAAAATCAATAACGAATAACTTCTAGGAAAAACAGAGTAGATAGACGTTGAGTCCGATATAAGGAAGAGGAAATGGAAATGGAAAGGACACATACTGAGAAAACCAGCTGAAGATGTTAAAAGGATGTCCCTAGAGTGGAACCTACAGGACAAAATAAAGGTGGGAGGACCAGCAATGCGTTGGAAGAAAACGGTGCTAGCAGAAATGAAACAGAGATGGGGAGAGTTAAAAGCCCCAGAGTTATGTGGGAGTCAAAAGCGATAGCATATAGAGTTATATGGTCTTGTCTAGTAGACGCTCTATGCTTTTATATGGAGATAAAAGGAAAAAGGTTTTTTAGGAAGAGGGGTTACTAGAGGAGCTTTTAAAAGGGACGTGTTTCTCATATAAAAAGAGGAGATGACACTATTTAGGTAAGAAGCTTGAGCATCAACACTAGTAGTAGAATGGATGGCCGAAAAGTCAGTTTGATTTCAACCAGCCAGAGGAATAAAGTGGGTTGGCAAATTGTAATGAAGCGCTGCTCCGTTGGATATCAACGAAGTTGCATAGCAGGTCGCGTACCTAGCGAGCTTTATTTATAGCCCCTTGACAAGCTTTAATCATTGGGAACGAGTAAGAAATCCTGCTACTTCAGCATAAATAATCGTAATGTACGTGAAATACATGATATACACGGAAGTGACAAAAAAACAAGTGAAAGAATGAGACTCTGGCGACCCCCTAGGCGAAAGAACCGCGATCAGTCCGTCCAGCCCCACATCTACTCACATACTCTCACACTCTCATGCACACTATCACTCATATCCACCTCCATGCTCACATTCATACACACTTAAAACAATCCAATACCATTGAATGGCGTTCAACGACATTTATATTACTTATTTTTGATGATTTATAAACCGCCTAAAAATTCCAAAAAAATATTTGTTATTTTTCTTTTTGGTAGTAATTATTATTTTATGATTATTTACGTCATCGGTATTTAGTAAAAAAAATAGCATTTTATTAGTATATTTCAAGGATAAATTGGTTGTTTTAACTACAATATTATTTCAAGTTGATGATGTAAATTGTTCACAACATGTATTCCACCATCGTTCACTTCATTTTCTTTCCTTACCACACTGATATTTTCAATTTTATTATTTAAAACAATTTCAGTTAACAATAAATTTGTATCATAATCTTCGTTATAATTTAATTTTGTTAAAATTTCTTTTATTTATTGTTATCAAAAGTTTGTACCCCAATTTTATGGAAAAAAAATATTCTACGTTAATTTATTCGTCCAATATGATTTATTATAATTATTATCATTATAAAAATAAACGTTTACTAATCCATTTAACTGAGTCAGTTTTATTAAATATAATATATAATTTTTTTCTTGATATGATTAATATGTTATTATTTACAATAAATATAATTTGAATATCCCCAAATTGATTAGTCCATAAACCTATCAATGATGTAGTCGAATTGAACATAATTATAAAATTATCGGTAAAAGCTAGAAGGAATGGGTCGTTATAAGAAAACAAATTTGAAAATTGCATTGCTTTTATATGTGAATTATGGTCGTATAAATCTCTCAAATGATTTAAATTAGTTGTATTATTGCAACTACTACTACAGCTACTACCGCTACAATTATTTGCTATAGTATTAATAGTGGGTGTAGAAGATGATGAAGTTTCAGTCTTAATTCAAGTTATTTCCTGTAATACTACGTAGGTTGGCCTTAGAATTAAGAGAATATTCTTTAATTTGATGAGTTTGTAATCCATTACCCACTACTATTACCATCAATCCACTATTTACGCACATTCGAATATCAACATCGCTTAGGAATAACCACCTTTCCTTTAAAAAAAAAATTAAATTCAGTTATATTGTCAAAATCTACAAATAGCAGTAGATCTTGATTTGATGTGATGGAAATAATCGGAATAAAAACAGGTTTGACTTCTAAAATAAAACAAAATGGAGGTAGTCCTTGCTACCTATGATAACCGTAAACATCATTGTGGCATGGAATGAAACTCATTCAAGCTAGCACATTCTCCTCCAACTCGTACGCGCGTGCACCACATGTTCTCACACACGCACTTCCCCGTCCACACATATACACACTCGCACTCATACACCCGCATGCACATCCATACTCAGGTATAGGTAAATAATAAAAAAAAATACTGAAAAATGACTCACCACATGTCTGATAACCAGTCCCCCTCTTCCAGCCTCCACTTTTAGTCCTGCATAATGTAGTGTACTGATACCAATTCAATTTTCATAACACACCCGTACAGAAGATGGTGTATGGTTCGGTTGTCTTTCCTTTTTTTCTCGTTCACTTTCCAAATTTGCCGGATGGCCCCCTTTATTTTTGGTTCGATTTCGACCAAAGCAACAAGCCTCTAGTTTCTCTTTTCTCTTTTTGATTTGCCAACCACTATATAACAATTTTCCACTCAACCTCACGCGGCGTTACTGTTGGGTTGATATGTTGTAAGAAATTGCACACCAATTTAAATTCATTCATAGAATTTTATTTTATTTTTTTTTTGAATTTATTGAAAATTAGCACGTAACAGGTAGTTTTTTTTTTTTAAATATAATAACTCAAGCAAATAACCCCTTTAGTTACACTTTCAGTTTATATTAATTTAACTATCAATTAAATTTGCTTCCTTATTTAATAATCGAGCAACTTATCATAGTCCTACTTTCACAAGGGTTATATCTTCTTAATTATAATTTTTTTTGTTTTATTATTCACCCACAATTTGAAGGTAGGGAATTTACTTCTATTAGCATATACTAATAATTAACACTAAACAGCTAACAAAAAAAACTCAAGCCAATATCCAATTGAGTTACAAGAAAAAAGTTTATATCAATTTTATTTCCAATTGAATTTGCTTACTTGTTTGTTAATCAAGCTAATTAACCTTGACCTAAATTCACCAAGGTGTTCTCCGTAATCAACGTTAGCATTAAAGTTATGATTAGAGATTTCTAGTAGAACCGATTTTAAGCATGCAAATTTGACTAGTTATCACTCAATATATACCGAGAAAAGTTTTTCGGTGGATTCTAATTGAAATTTCTTTAACAATTTACGCAACAAACAAAATTGCACAATGGAAGACTTATTGTAATAACACAATTGGTTTATAACACTTTGGCTTGGTATCACAAGATAACTTAACATTTATCACAAATTAAATTAACACTAATCATCAAATAAATTAACATTAATCTCAAAGAAACAATTTAATTAAACTCTACAAATAAGTTTTTGACTTTTTTAACATTTTTAATTCTGTTCCACGATGGAGATGTCATAAAACAACTGAACAGCTGTTGTTTAAAAATGACACAACATAATCGAATCCGAGTCACAATAGCATAATAAAAATGAGAGCTTACATGCGTAGTACATTTAGATTTGTTTTTAAATTAACTTGCACGGCACAAACATATAGAATTTGTTTTCTTCTTTTAATTTAAATTGGTGGGACAAACATATAAAATTTTTGTAAATTTTTCTAAATTAATAAAAGAAATTGCACTAATTAAACTAAGTACTTTACGAATTCAAGCCAATTATAAATTTTCATTACTAAAGTTAACAAAGAAAAACGTTAATTCAAAAGCGATTCCAGCAATTTTGATTTTCACTAGACAATTTTCAAAATACCAAAAGAGACCGAAGCTAGCTATCGCGTTCCATTTATAATCAGTTAACGCCGTTTCTTTGTTTATTCCCCAATAACGAATCGATAAAGTAGTTTCTTGGGCAATTCTATTTTTGTTTTATCGTTAGTTAACTCACTCACACTCACCAAAGAAAATGGGCCATTAGTTTGTACTAGAAATTTGAAAAGATTTTTTTCTTTTTGTAAAAAAAACTTCACAAAAATTTCACAAATTATACCTGCAAATATCGCGATCAGGGATTAACGATATTACACCACCGTTTTTTCCTGACAATTTACAGCGATTAATGATTACAAATTAAACATAGGAAACTACTTTGGTAAATACTATTAATCAATAGACAATTGTAGGAAATCTATGTGGGTATGGCGGAACTGTGAATACAATTTGGAAAAAGGAAATCACATTTGAGAAACATTACACAACTATTTTTCTGATAATAAATTTTTGTGGCGGAAACTATAACAAATGATGACTATAAATTGAGTATAATGAAAAAACGACTATGAAAGTTTACGCGAGCGCAAATCCGAGGTGTATGTGACACTAGTGCATGTCTAAATCCGAGATTTAGTTTAGCTTTCAGAGAAAGTAGATTGTTTGTTCTCAAAAGATAGAGTTAATGTAAAAAAAACAAAAACTGTTAAATCATAAACCAATTTTGGCCATTAAGACATTAGTTAAATTGTGTGATTAAAACGATAGTGATTATATTAAGGTTTAAAGCTATTGTTAGGAAATACGGGGTAATACATTGAATGGTTTGTTTATGCTGTCCATCCAGCTGATAAGATTGATCAAAACCATCGAGCAGAAGTCTGAATTCAAAGATAAATCAACAATCAACAAATTCTTTCAATAACTGTTAGGTACACATCTGGAATTTTTATAATAATATTTTTAATAATATTAGTGTCTTTAAAAGTCCACGGTAACAATACCTAACGGCTTCATCGATCACCAGGCTATGACATAACAACATCATTATGCATGAGATTCAACACTAGCCTACTACATATGTCGTTACAACTTAGTACTTGGTTATACAACTTAGTTCGTTTTTAATTCACCTATAATTATGTTGTTAAACCGGGTAGAGAGATCCTGAAAATATCCTCGAGTTTAGTAAAGAAGAACAAAATTAAATTAAAAAATTTTAATTTTTAAGTATGGTAACAAAAAACAAGAAAGGAAAAAGTGGAAAAAAATAAATTATAAATTAGGCAATATATACCTATACCACGCTAAACCACGCTATACCTAGCTAAACAAAATAAACCAGCTTCTACACCACAGTTTCAAGATCACCAACAATTAGCCGGAAACTCGGCCGCTAGGTCCTCCAAGAACTTAGTTACAACTGATGAACCATCAGTCATCCGCATCAGACAGCCTCACGAAAAAACTTTTAAATTGACCTCGTTTCTTCAACTGCCTCACACTTTTAACCAGAAGAGAGAGCTTAGATGGTAGGTTATCATTGGCTTAAATTCCCATTTAAGTCAGACAGCTCAGTAGGTAAGGCAGGTAGTGTCCAAAGAC